>SMSQ01022082.1:0-10274 GCA_019453375.1 Ctenoplectra terminalis | reverse complement strand
TTTTTTTTTTTTTTTTTTTGGAGCTATTGAAATTTTGTGTATTAACGAAACATTGGGAGATTTTAGATAGTGATTAATGGAATCTTGTGAAAGGCGTTGATCGTGGAATTTTCTTTCTTTTTTATGTTTCTGTGTTTGAAGATTAAATATAAAAAATACTGCATGTATTCTATAATTTTATGAAACTAATACTAATAATTTTATGGGAACAACTTTTCTGTAGTTATTGAAATGTTTAATAAAATATATTGAAGATTTTAGATAGAGACGAATGGAATTTTAAGAAAGGTTTTGATCGTGGAATTTTCTTTCTTTTTTAAATTTCTGTGTTTAAAGATTAGATATAAAAAATACTTTTCTATAATTTTATGAAACTAATACTAATAATTTTATAGGAACAACTTTTCTGTAGTTATTGAAATGTTTAATAAAATATATTGAAGATTTTAGATAGGGACGAATGGAATTTTGTGAAAGGCTTTGATCGTGGAACTTCCTTCCTTTTTTAAATTTCCGTGTTTGAAGATTGAATATAAAAAAAAGACTACACATACCAAACACTAAAAATTTCACAGAAACAATATTTCTTCAGCCACTAAAAACATGTACAAGTTTTTAGACAGAAATGAATAGAATTTTACGAAAGGCTTCATTTGAGAAAAATTAATTTTATGTTTTAACTCGTGTATCAAATAATAAAAATTTCAAACAAGAAACTCCTTTATAATTACTAAAATGTTGTGTATTAACAAAATATATTAATGTTTATTTTTTAGATGTACTATCTTATATAACCTTATAGTATTTTTATTTGAATATTTTAAAGTCATATTAATTACCAAAGTTTTATATAAATTTAAACCATAAACTAAGTCCACTGTTATCGAACTATATAATAATATTCTATCATTTATAAACCTAGTATAATTACAGTGTTACGGAATACTAAATATATTATTCTTGTATCGAAGCAAAAAATCAAACACTATCCAAATACCATTCGCAACTTCTTCACTTCACTTTTCCACCTATCAAAAACTCCTTCAAAGAATAACGTGAACAAAACCAAGTATTCTTTCTCGAAGAAACAGGCGAACACGATTACGTTTCTCTTCCTGTTAACACAGGCGGCGAGGAATGAACTGCAGCATCCGGAAGTGGAAATTACTTAGCGAGAAATCTCACCGTCTCACGTTCGCGTACCACTCGAGATTGCTTGACGATAAAGAATATAAACGCGACGCGGATAATTAGCGAGCCAGCGGGACGGCAATTAAATTGAAGAATATTGTCGTGCTCGGTGCCGAGTGCGCTTTCGAGACGAACAGCTATTAAACAACCGTGAAAAACAGGCGAAAGGAGGTAAAAAAAAAAAAACAAGCCGAGAGATTTATGTCTGAGAACGAGCAATCGTGTCATTATGACACACTGATATATACAACTGCACCACTTATTAATATCCCCACAAATATAACAAATTTCAATATAAAATATATATTTTAAAATGGTATCAGATCCATAAATCTTTAATAATTATCAGGCTAGTAGTCCTGTTAGCTTCTGTTAAAAAGATATTCCTAGTGTCCTAATCCTAAGTGCCTGTTAAAAAAACACTTCAAGAATAAAGGTATGATAATGAAGATTTCATTGATCGAATATAACGACACCAATTATTGTCGCCGAGTACTAATATATGTACTAAGATTACGTCCAATGCACGACACATCTCGAACCGGTGACTGCCAACCAATTAATGTACAATGTCAATTATTAGTAATTTCGAACTCTAGTCCGACTGTAATTATAATTGGATTTCGAGCCTGTGTTCTGCTTAATCCTATATAATTTCATGCGATTTACAAGATACATATACAAGATACTTATACATTTCTATTTTTCTAATTTAATTTAATTTAATTACCATTGCATTAGTAAATTTTATTATTATACTACTGATATCAATCCATTCGTAGTTATTACTGGTTTAAACATTTTTTGATCAAAACGAGAAAATGTAACGAATTATAACTTCTTTTCTGAGGAGCTAAAAAAATTGCGGTTGTAGAGGTTTAAAGTTCGATTCACTGTATTATGGTTTCAGTTACTTATCTCGACCATAATATTCTCGCGTTATACAATTAAGATATAAAATGCAACTTATTTAACGTACGTGAAAAGACAATTCTCAAATTTTTTAACTCTTCATTTTCTTATGTTTGTTCATGGTAACAGTAAAATGATTACCTACTTAACCCTTTCGCTACGAAAGACGTATATATACGCCCTCAGAAATGAAGTAATCATTTATTAAAATTGTACACGGAAATTTTCTATAGCACCGAATTATTTTTATTTTCATTTACATGTGTTATATCACATTATCTCTTCATTGTATAATGTACCTGAATTTTAATATCCATATTCGTGTTACGATTTACGTTTTTTGTTCTTTGGAGCACCGCAGTGAAAGGGTTAAGTGTATTCTGTATATTTATTGGATTATATTACCATGTAAAGTGACAATAATGTAAATTTCGATTAAGTGAAATTGGACACGATTTCATGGAATATAAAAATCGAAAACGGTATACTATCGAGTCATACAATCTGTTCGATTGAAAATAATTTGATCGTATTGATCGATAAAATTTATAGTACTACGGTGTATAAAGCAATTTAAATCGAACAAAGTTGTACTAGAAACGTGCTCGGTATGAAATCTCGTTTCAGCGTTACAAAAAGTTATATAAAGCGTAGCTTCAATTTCCTATAATAAAATTACAAGAAATATTTCATCTTCTTACCTATCGAATTATAAAAATAAATTCTGGAATAATTTCTCTGAAAATTTACTAAATCCACAAACCTGACAATATTTCCCTACTACGTGTCAAATTAAAATTATACCATTAACGAATCAATTTGAATCCAAAGAAATTACTCGCGATCTAAACTACGGACAAATTTTACCAAACATCAGTATCGAGCACCTAACCTATAAAACGACTTTTCAGACGTATTGTGAAAGCCACAGTCGCCATTTTGGAGAACCGACATTAAGGTTTCTCTCTTTGGCCGCGTTTTATCGGAAGCATCTATTCGATGCATCCTCGCAGAACGAAAAATTCGTTCGACTTTCTGCCGTGGCCCTCGGCTACGCTACAGGAAATTCAATTCCCGCGTCAACAGAGGCGAATTTATCGCACGACCGAAAGGAGGGACAGGTTAGGCTGGCTCCTCTCCTATGAATACAGAACTCTCCTCTGGTCGACCTTTCGAATTCGCTTTCTCGATAATACTTTTCGCCGCTACTCTTCGAGTAATGCGTTCCCTTCGTATATCGAGTGCACTTTCCCAACAGGAAGAAGAAAATCTGAGATCAATCCTCATGATTTTCAAAAAGTCGAGAAGAAACTATTGTTTTCTACTTTTATCTCAATTTTAAACATACGATTTCTTTGCTTCCATTTTTTTTCACACGGCGCCATAGAGGGTTAACCCTTTGCGGACTACCGCCGCATATATGTGTTCTGCGGAAACCATCGTGTAAGGATGGAATCAGGATTCGAACGGTTTTTCAGAAAAGAGTCTGTAGGCGTTTTTGATATGCGTTTTAATAATGCGTGTGTTCGCGCTGAAGGCGGTTACAATAATGTCCTTTCCTTTGACTATCGAGGAGTCGTGAGGACGTTCCCGCCAGTATATCTGCCTGAGTTTATTGCCCTAGGTCCCAAGGAATTTCCCTTAACACTAGAACCAAAGTGGTCAAAATGACCCATTCGTAATTTTTTAAAGAATCTTTATAAATTAACTACGGTGCCTTTGGGCAGATTTTCCGCGATTTTCTATTAAAAATATAAATAAACTTTGGTTTGAATTGCATTACATATTATTTTATATATTTTCCACTTTGATTTCTTCGGTAGAAATAAGTATACTTTAATCGTCGGTAGTTCTAGTGTTAAGTGGGCAAGTGCCTTGACGAAACGCACATGGCCTGCTTCAGCCGTTCGTCTACCGCGATTTCTCTAACAATCAATTTGGCCGAGGAACCCAAATATGCGTTCGGCGAAAACAATTGGTAAGGCCGGAAGACTCATATATGTGTCCCAAACAAACCCATTGCTATAGCCGAGAAACGCGTACATGTGTTCGCCAAAAACAACTGATAGAGCCGAAAAAGATATATGTGTCATATATATATCTACATATATGTCTATAATTTGACATCTTCGAGCGGTATGAATAAAAATCGCTTAAAGAAATGTTTCTGCTGAAACGTGCGCTGGTCATTTTAAGTGACTATCGCGGTAGCGGCTCGGCCGCACGGTACGGTTTATTGAAAATCACACCGTCCGCAAAGGGTTAATAATCTACTTCTGTACGGTACGCGATGTCGTGCACTCTGGAACTGTAGCTCGAATAATAAACGATCTAACTGTTAGCCGACGTGACGGTCGTTTTTATTTCTTCGACAAATGCCTATCGACGTGGTATACATACGTCGCTGGCTGCTTCGGAACAAAAGCATCTCGACGTGCGTGGCACGTCTTTATAGCGCAAGTGGTTAAACAAAGTATTCAAAATTTCCACAGACTGTATCCTTTAATTACCGCTCAAATCCTGACTCCGCCTTACAATTTCTAAACCATTTTAACTTCTCCGACACTGTGTTTTATTGAACGCAGACATACGCGCGAGTGCTTCGTAGCACACGCACTGCCAAAAAATATTAGCAATAAAACTGCGAAGTAAAACGAACGAGAAGAACGATAATCTACGATATACGAAGCTTCTATTTACAAAAACAAAAATTTCACCGGTGGCAATAGTACTCGACCCTATGTATCTTCTCCGCGACGAGCAAATATTTACGCAGTCCAGGGTTTCCGGCGTAACCCATTCGTTCCGTGGTGGTCAACTAACCAGAAATAAGTGGTAGTTCGAAAAATATATCCTCCGAAAAAAAAAAAAAAAAAGGAACGAGTCCAGATCGTAACCAAGTAACGCTCATTATTTTCTTACTTCGAGGTTGCGTACTCCTTGAACGACGAAATATTTTTTTGCAGCAAGAAGGGAAACGTTTTGCATCTTCTGGTAAGGGTGAATAGGGGGAAAAAATGTGTCTCCATTTTTTGTTATAAAAATTTTTTACTTCCTTCCCTCGAATGCACGCCGATTCAAAAGTTTTGGAAGATAATGTATGCCCGTGCAGAACGATGCTACATCACTGCCAACTGAATGCTGTTTTACGATAAAATGCAATTTATAGACAGTAAACATAGATATTTTTGAAACGCGATAAAATAAAGATTCTTTAGACATTAAATACAGATTTCAATCTTTCGCGTGTCTCGCGTGTTCGCTGATCGAAAAATACGCAATCGAACGTGACGCGAGGTTGTATGTCATCCTCTGATCTTCCATTCTAAAATATTCAACGAACCCCGACGGGCCTGTGCAATAAATTTCAGGACGGGCGACGAATGCCAGGTATTTGAGAGGCTAAAGGGGCGTCGCTGGGAACGACGAGTCGAAGGTGGATGTCGAATTAATATCGACGCTAGAAAGTCAAACGGTCTTTCCGATGGAATATCGAACGACTCGAAGGAAGAGGAGACGCGAAACAATTCCTTTCTGCACGTATTTGATAACGGAGCGATTGCTTTTCGAGGTGCTACTTTCCTTCAGACTTATAAGGCTTTCCGTCATCGATAGATCGTCTATTGATTCTTCATATCTTTGTGTACCTTTGTTCCATTCGAATTTTACGATTAAATTTAATCATTTCATTTATAAATCAACCCTCTTTTATCTAAATATCGTTCGATAATAATACAGCATAGTTTTTTATTTTGATCTGGAATCTAGGATTTTTATGCATTTATAGAAAATTTGAAGACACAGAAACGCACAGAATCTACATAAGAGGTAAAAATACAGCAGGCTAAACCGAGGCAAATCGGAGTAAAGTAAGAACTCAGAAAAGAAGGTTTTTTAAGTTAAAACAAATTTTTACTATTGTAAGCAATAGAGAAGAGTTGTATATCTTGCGAAGGCCGCGCGTAGAGAATCGGCCAAGTGCGTCCACTTAGGACGGCACTCCCCTTTTCTTTTTCTAGGACACCTCCTAGGAAAAGCCCAGGGTTAAAAACAGTCTGAGTAAGCACGTCGACCAGAGCAGGTCGAATAAAATATATTATTTACCGATAGCTTCTTTCTAATTTCTTCTCGCCTCGCCCGTCAGCCTTCCTTATACTATCAATGTCCACTTTGAACAGGTATTAATTGCGAATTTGTAATAATAAGTTAACTTTCCAAGTTTTTATTATCACTTTTTCACTACCAAACATAAACCCGACTGATTATAATATTTACCGAATAACACAATTACCTATCTGACCTCTATTCTTTTAATTATATTTATACAAATATGAATTTGTATAAAAATTCACAGTCTAATGATACATCAATCGAACACTATAATACACTAATAATAAAATAAAATAAAATAAAATTATAGATACAGAAATATAACTTCCAAGTCACACACAGCGTTACAAAGCGCCAACGATCTCTACTCTGCCATAAAACAATTATAAAAATTTAATTTTTTCACGAATCAAAGCGACGACTCATCGTTTCTAACCAACGAATTAAATACTACTGGTTTCGATTGTTTGAGAAAATTCTAAAAAAATAACAGAACTAGCAAACTTGTTTATACGAAACGCTTCGAGTTGACGCGACCAGCTTTCCACCATTCGGACATCGACTTTGTTTTTCCTGACTACAGCAATAGTAACAATTTACGTTCGCCGACCGTCCGCTTCCATTGTAACGTATACACGAGGAAAACGAAATGCTTGATCGGCGGTTCTCGAATAATCCGGAAATGGCGCGGGCCAGCCTGAATAGTTTCGTGCATCTCAAACAGTTCGTTGATCTTAAATTCGATCGCGCACAGTTTACTCGATTCGCTCTAAAATTATTCCACATGACCTGGATTATTCGGCCGCGAACCGAACGTTCCGCTGTTAGTCGCGTGATTGCTGGAATCCGGTTCCGTTTCGTGCAGAAAGCGGAGAGTTTGTCATGCAGAGTGCCAAAAATTTTGCTCGTTGTACAATGACGATATCGGATAAGCCGGCTTTCGAACGAAATTCAGTCGTTCGTTTATCTCTGACCGAAATTTAAAGCGTATCCACTGATAGAATTTTATTGGGAAGAAATGTTAAATCAAGCATTAAGTATTTTAAAATATTTCATCCAGTAAAAAGTGTCCTGTATATCAGTTGGTCTGATTTAATACTCAACTGACGAGGCGGCGTCTGACGTATCCTACTGTTTTCTACTTAAACATTAAGTTTCTAGCTTTTTTTGAAGAGAAAGAGGATTCGAATCTTTTTAATTGGTACGATTAATACAAGTAGGTTAAGAAAAGTTTGATTTAAAAGAAAAAATAGAACTGAACAAGCATTCTTTTAAAAGTTTCATGCGATTTCTCAGAATCTACTTCACTAGTTAAAGGTTGCTGGCTATTTTTACATTTTTTCTGTTTTAGAAAATTATGAAAATTATGAAAATTATGAAAATTATGCAAAGGGATCTTAATTATTTATAATATTTATGTTGTTCCAAATATGGATTTTTCTTTTATTTAAATCACACGATTTTTTATTTTGAAGATATATTCGTGATTGTGAAACTTACTGATTTTAGAATATTCGAAAATACTCGATTAGAGAAACTTAATCTTTCACCGAGATTCTTTTACAGAATACAGGATGGGCCAATAAAAATAATAAATAACACTAGAACCATCAAAGTGGTCACAATGACCCATTCGTAATTTTTCACACAAATTTTATAAATTAACTACGGTGCCTTTGGGCAAATTTTCCGTGATTTTCTGTTAAAAATATAGCTAAACCTTTGTTTCAGTTGCGTTACATATTATTTTTACGTACCTTCCACTTCGATTTCTTCGGTAGAAATAAGTATACTTTAATCGTCGGTAGTTCAAGTGTTAAACACACACAGAAGTATTGAAATAAGAAAAGAGATTTTTTAAATAAACCCTATTTGGCGTAAAATACACTTAAATTGACTTTATTAAATAAAATACCACATAAGTTTCCTAATCCCACAGTTCCAGAAACAATCAAGTAATTTTTACCTATCCATCTTGTACGCACAATTCTCCAATTTCTTAATGCAGCAACATTTACATTACGATATAAAAAATGCAAACTCTAACCTGCAACCTTTGCCAGATTTGATTCTTATAATCAATAAAATTCGAACAAATCTCGAATGGAATTTCGTTTGGGTCCAAGAAACCGTCTTGGCGCTCGCTTAAATGAGTTAATGTCTTTTAAGGAAATGGGTTCAAGACGTAGAAACAAACGAAAACGCGGCACAATTTACAATCGGACTTAGATTCTGGCCAAGCAGACAAATTATTCGGCTAGCCGCCGAGGAAACACCGGTTCCTCTTGCTACAACAATGTGTATACTTCGGTGTGTGGCACGTGTCGCAAAGGGAACTGTTTAAAATTGCTCCAGGCTATTCCGTGTTATTGTTACTCAGTGTGTTAACGCTGGCCAAACAACGCTTTACCGTTGGTATAACTCTAATTAGCAATTATAAACAATTATTATCGGGTAACGTCTGTGACAGTTACGATACTGGCTCTGCGAATGTTTTGGAAAACGAAAAATTTATAGATAGCAATAATTCATCTATAGTAATTTTACTGTGGCGCGTAGCGTCTATACTTTTAATGATCGCTTCGTGAAATTCGAGTTTATCGGGTGAAGAAAGAAACAGAATTTATTGTTTCTCGAGTGCATTTAACCCTTTATGGACACAATTTTGTCTGTTTGTCAGAGAAAAAATTACGATTGATTACAGTTTTTCACTTTGACTTCAAAATTCGTAAACTAATAATTGTTGTAGACGTGTCGTGGTATCATCACAGTAATACAATAATCAAATTTAATAGTACAGCGATGACCGAATGAAATCAATTTTTTAAAATATACATCATATACATTAATATACATTATAATGTATATTTTTTAAAATATACATTAGTTTGTAAATTCTAAGTCACACGGCGCCATAGAGGGTTAATACTGTCCAAATTAGATTTACAATGATTAGATTTAGATTAGACAATAGTTTTAATTCCGGTAGGCGAAATTAGGTGCAATTATCCTAAGTTGTTTGCTCTTGGAAAAACTCGTCTCTAGTTACTGAACTTTTCTAGTTAAATATTTCAGGTTTTAGGAGTGATGGCCTATTTTTTTAAAATTTTTTTTTAAGAATATTGTACATTGCAGATTTAATTGACATCTAAATTAAAACACGTGGATTTATAATATTAATGTTTATAGTATTCAAATAAGTGCTAAAAATAGCTAAGAAATGGAACCTTTCGTAACCTACATGAGATTTTCGAATTTTTACGCGAATTTGTATTATTATGAATATAATTTAAAAAATAAAAGCTACATAGACAATTATTCGATTCGGTAAATATTACAATTAGTTCTAGATATTGTGCTTATTTATGTATTTCTGGTCACTCTGCGTACCCTGTGCATTTTTAAGCCTTCAAATTCCCCACGAACTCATTAAAATCCGCAATATATCTACCCACGCAAAAATCTGTCGTTTCTACAGCGATTAATACAAACATGTCGTACAAATTGTACAATAAATCCTAGATTTATTTCGTTCCAAGTTGATGAATATTTAATTTTTAAATTAGAGAATGCATGATTTATTACTCTTTCTCGGCGCAACGTCGAACTCGGATATTAAACATACACGTGACACAACAATACGTCAACGCGTAACATAGGGGCTTAAAATGGGCCAACAAAGGAACTCGAGTCAAATAGCCATTTAGGTCTGTTTACCGGCGCTGACAAACGGCTTTGATCGACAAACGAAGCTCGGAAGTATGCATCCTTCCTGAAGCAACGTAATATTGCACGCGTAAATAGGGAATTCCTACGTGTAAATATAACTTTGACGGCTCTTAGCGCGATTCTCAGGAACGCATACTTCGTCTCGAAACGTTGCTAAACTAATGCCTTTGTTCCTCCGTCGTCCTGCGTCAATTAGAGGACGACGCTTCGCAGAATTTCGCTAATTTAATCGAATGAAAGCGACTAGTGTAAACTTTCCAGCTGGAAAACTCGTTTTGGAAACTGTTTACTCGGTACAAAGTTTATTGGTACAAATGAAATATTACCGTTCA
>SMSQ01022079.1:0-12759 GCA_019453375.1 Ctenoplectra terminalis | reverse complement strand
AATTAAAGTGTTTAAATTTAATTTGTAATAGGTTATGCCTAAATTTTAGACAGATCAATACCTCGGAATATAATTCTGGTACAATATTGATGATGAAGTCACAGCTTTTGCAGCAATAAAGATTAATTTCGATACATACTAATGATTGTAGCAGACTATTTGGTGTTTCCCGTCACGCTGTCCAATGGAACAATAGATCAGACCCGAAAACGATGATTAATTTGTCATCAGTGTCCATCATTCCATTTTGTAATGAATTCATCGAAATTTTGAGCCCTTTAGAGATACATATGTATAATTCAGTTCTATAAATTCTCTATTCGAGCTACTAAACACACATACATTGGCAATAAATATATAGGGTAGACCGAGGCGAATTGGATTATTTTCTGTTCGATAATAAAACAATAATAGTTGAAATTTAAAAAGTTTACTTTTTATTATAAATTCGTAATTGATATCTATTTAATTTGAACATTGATGATAAACTATTTTTTCAAACTTAGAAATCTTTCTTTTGATTGAATACTTATTTTGATCCGATTCGTTTCTGTCTACCCTATAGCAATTGTATTTTAATGGTATTTGTTATAAAAGCTANAGTGTCCATCATTCCATTTTGTAATGAATTCATCGAAATTTTGAGCCCTTTAGAGATACATATGTATAATTCAGTTCTATAAATTCTCTATTCGAGCTACTAAACACACATACATTGGCAATAAATATATAGGGTAGACCGAGGCGAATTGGATTATTTTCTGTTCGATAATAAAACAATAATAGTTGAAATTTAAAAAGTTTACTTTTTATTATAAATTCGTAATTGATATCTATTTAATTTGAACATTGATGATAAACTATTTTTTCAAACTTAGAAATCTTTCTTTTGATTGAATACTTATTTTGATCCGATTCGTTTCTGTCTACCCTATAGCAATTGTATTTTAATGGTATTTGTTATAAAAGCTATACAGTACAGGTGTCGCGATCAAAATTTATAAACGCTAAAAAAAAAAACGAAAATTACCAAATTAAAATTACAAAATGAAAATACAAATTACAAAATTATGTATGATTTGATGTGTGTTACATGGCTCGCAATGTTTATTACTTGGTTCTGTGACGTTAAGTCCAAGGGGGAATTTAATTGGTGTTTTTAAGAAAAAAGAAGAAGAGAGAATCCAACTAATTTGTAACAGATACAACGCACTAAACTCAGTCGAAGACATCATCACACCGTGCTTGAAATACCAACGCGAAAGAAGAGTACCAAATCAACGAGAATCTTAAAGAAGTGTCTCGAATTACGAAGTCATGCTTGAATGTTCCGAAATTCTTGAAACATCTTGCCTTTTCTATCTTTAGCGACTCCTTAGCGTTCTTTGCAATTAACGTAGGTTATTACATGTAGTAATTACAATAATAATAATTGCAATAAGAATAAAAGCAATAAGAATAATTGCAATAATAATAATTGCAAGAAGAATAATTGCAATAATAATAATTGCAATAAGAATAATTGCAATAAGAATAATAGCAATAAGAATGGTTACAATAAGAATAATTGCGATAAGAATAATAGTAATAATAATAATTGCAATAAGAATAATAGCAATAAGAATGGTTATAATAAGAATAATTGCAATAAGAATAATAGCAATAAGAATGGTTGGAATAAAAATAATTGCAATAAAAATAGTTTCAATAATAATAATAGTAATAAGAATAATTGCAATAATAATAATTGTAATAAGAATAATAGCAATAAGAATGGTTGCAATAAGAATAATTGCAATAAGAATAATAGCAATAAGAATGGTTGGAATAAAAATAATTGCAATGAAAATAGTTTCAATAATAATAATAGCAGTAAGAATAATTGCAATAAGAATAGTTGCAATAACAATAATTAGAATAAGAATAGTCGTAATAACAGTAATTGCAATAAAAATAGTTTAAATAATAATAACTGCAATAAGAATACTTTCAATAACAATAATTGCAATAAGAATAACTACAATAAGAATAATTGCAATAAGAATAGCTGCAATATCAATAATTGCAATAAAAATAGTTTCAATAACAATAATTACAATAATAATAGTTGCAGTAAGAATAATAGTAATAAGAATAATTGCAAAAATAATAATTACAACAATAATAGTAATCGTAATATAAAAAAACATAATATATAAGTACGCTGCACAATATGCTTATCGTATTGGTCGGTACAAGCATAGGAAAGGGAGTGAGTTTCCAACGGTAACAAAAAATACGCTCCCCACAAGTTACGAAAACTTTCCGACAAGTTTCCATAAATTTTCAAAAAAGATAACAATAAATACATTCTTTACAAACTGCGAAAACTTGTCTGGAATCACAACGTGGCGTATTTCATTTCACGCCTAGAACTGGATGAACCGTAGATATATTCTCCTTTATCATCACATTTATTTAAATCTTAAAATTAAACATGCCATTCGTCGATGTATTCACTGGATTTAGACATGGCTGTTTGAATTATTCACAAAGTCTTTCTATCGACCCGAATTTCCATTGAACTCGTAGCTTAAAAATTGAACAGTGCCAGGAAAAGAACAAGTAACGAAATCAGTTATATGAGGTTTGACACTAATCCACGCTACTTTATTATTCTACACTAGTTTCTAAAATCCAATTTTATCGTGTCATAATGTTATACTATATATAATAGAACGTCGGCTATCCGAAGTAATTGGAAGACAAATCCGTCCGGATAAGTGGTTTTTTGGATAATCGATCTGATAGAACCAAGTTTGCGAACGTGTGATAAATCAAATAGAAATTAAACTGCTTTTAAATATAGATGCTCATTCCGCAAAAATACATATGTGACGAGAGTAATGGAGTGCAAAAAGTAAGTTAAACGTTCTTAGGTACTGTCGACTTACGGATTCAACGGTCGAAAGTTGCTCATCCACACAACTCAGCAGTAAGTACTGCATTAATATTAATTAATGAAACATTGAAACAAAATTTTGAGGATAGTTTCATACAACTAGACATTTGATGGTTTTTAAACTCCTGTATAAGGAAAGTTATATTCGGAGAGGAGGGTCAGCATTCTGTATACAGTGGCTGGTTTTCTTTTTTTTTTTTACACTTTTCTCGATATTAATACTTTTATTGGTGTCATAAAACATTTTTTTTATTACCATCTTTTACAGTAAACATTTTATCTTTTATTTTATTATATTGTGTATATTTAAAAATGCGACTATTTTTTAATTAACGTGTTATATGCAAAAATCATTGAAATTAATGCTTGCAAAAATAGAATCGAAAAAAATAAGATCTATTTTAAACAGATTTTTAAACTCTTTAAAAATAAACAAATGTTCGGATTCTTCTAAGTAGTAGTGATCCACAAACATTTTTTTTTAATTTTAAAAACTGTATCACTTATTCTAACAAAATTACTATTCTATATCAAAGCACCACGGATGTCTAAATAATTTATTTTAGATAGAGTAGATAACTTTGCTACCTGTATAATTATGATTTTAACACAATTACTATTCTATTTTAAAGCACCACGGAGTAATAAATCATGTATTTTAAAAAGTGTAGATAATTTTGCTACCTTCATAATTATGATTCTAACAAAATTACTATTCTATTTTAAAGCACCACGGAGTAATAAATCATGTATTTTAAAAAGTGTAGATAACTTTGCTACCTTCATAATTACAATTCTAACAAAATTACTATTCTATTTCAAAGCACCACGGTTATCTAAATGATTTATTTTAGATAGAGTAGATAACTTTGCTACCTGTATAATTATGATTTTAACACAATTACTATTCTATTTTAAAGCACCACGGAGTAATAAATCATGTATTTTAAAAAGTGTAGATAATTTTGCTACCTTCATAATTATGATTCTAACAAAATTACTATTCTATTTTAAAGCACCACGGTTGTCTAAATAATTTATTTTAAAAAGTGTAGATAACTTTGCTACCTTCATAATTATAATTCTAACAAAATTACTATTCTAATTTAGAGCACCATGGTTGTCTAAATAATTTATTTTAGAAAGAGTAGATAACTTTGCTACCTGTATAATTATGATTCTAACACAATTACTATTCTATTTTAAAGCATCACGGAGTAATAAATCATGTATTTTAAAAAGTGTAGATAACTTTGCTACCTTCATAATTATGATTCTAACACAATTACTATTCTATTTTAAAGCACCACGGAGTAATAAATAATTTATTTTAAAAAGTGTAGATAACTTTGCTACCTTCATAATTATAATTCTAACAAAATTACTATTCTACTTTAAAGCACCACGGTTGTGTAAATAATTCATTTTAAAAAGTGTAGATAACTTTGCTACTTTCATAATTACTAACCGACAAAGCATCCAGTTGCACAGTCAACACTTTTTTCTTAAACGAAGCAACTCCAACGCTACAGACAATAAAATGTTGACTAATATTGAAATAGAGACTTAAAAATGTTAGATTCGATTGCTTCGAACCAACACTCCATAAAACCTTCGTTCCTCCTTGTTCTGTACAAAGGAAGATCCGCTTAAATTGTCAAAGCGATGAGACATTCGTCAGCGGCCTGTTCGGCGTTCATCAGCGCTTCTTATCTTACAGAAGAAGAAAATTTTCGAGGGGGTAGGGAGACAAAGTGCTTTTTAGTGAATCGTTTCGAGAATTAACGCTTCGCCAATCACGATGGTTTCGCTGAGACGAAATTTTTCCAAGGACTCTCAGCGAGAAATCCAAACCAGCCACTTGAACAGGCCCAGGAATTTGTTTCTCCTTTTTTGGTACTCTCTTCATCGTGTTGCTTGTATCAAAAATTTTTACTGCAACATTCCAACAAACTATAGAGTTTTTATTTAAATATATAGTTTATAAACGTTTAATTAATAGGAATTAAGTTTAGGTGAGCGACTATGACGCGCAATAATATACAATCCGTCTTACAACAATTCTTTAACTACACAGCACACTCGTTCGACGCTCTCTCAACACTCTGTTCAACTCTATTCAACACTACACACGCTCCCTCAACGCTCTCTTCAACACTGTTCAACACTACACACGCCCCCTCAACACTCTCTTCAACTCTATGCAACACTACACACGCTCTCTCAACACTCTCTTCAACTCTAATCTCCGCTCTCCTCAACTCTCCGTTCAACACTACTCTCTGACTCGGCCTACGCATCGACCCATCGACCGTCCATTGGGTCCGGTCCCCGTCCCGTTACGCCTTTATTGCCTTCCAAACACTACAAGTCCTTAAAACTACGACACTACAATAGTTTCAATTGTAAGAGTCGCCACTACCTGCGACGGGTCGGCGCCAGTAGATGGGCCTCTCAAGTGGTGGTGTGAATGCATTTATGGTTGCGAGTGAGAATGATCCGGGTATGTTTGGAAAAGTGTGACCGTGGACGAATCTTGGGTGGTCGAAAGAATGTTAGCGAAGAGTGGCTGGGTTATGTCTAGCGTATGTTTGAAACCGAGAAACTGGGCCGTGGGAATGAAGTCTACGTGACTGCGTGATTGGAAGGGATGGATGCGAAGATTTTGAGTGCGAGTGAAAAAGGGATGTATGTGGAAAAAAGATAGAGCGATTGAGGGATGTGCATTTAAGCGAGTGAATGTTCGGGGCGCGAGAGATCGTGTGGCAAGAGGGCAGTAAGGAAAGAGAGCAGCGAGGAGAGACAGAGTGATTAAGAGTGTTTTAGTCTTATTGAATTTCAGTTATTATTATTATATTATTATTGTTATTGAAATAAAACCAAATAATTCCCACGCGCCACAGAGCTCGATTATTCTGACAGAGACTTCAGAAAGTGTCAGTGACTTCCGTTCTTCCGTTTCTTCCGTGTTCTTCCGTATCTTCCGTTCTTCCGTTTCTTCCGTGTTCTTCCGTATCTTCCGCTTTATTTCCGTCTCTCTCTCTCTCTCTCTCTTTTTCCTCCCTTACACAATTTTTTTTTTTTTTTCTATCTCTAATAGTTTTCAAGACATACTGTCAAATAAATTTTTCACCCCCTATGTTAACCCTTTGCACTCCGAGTCAGGATATTTTACCCCAACTGGTTCGTTTTTAACCCTTCCGTTACGGGTGCCGTCTATAGTCGGCATCCACGCGACGACCTGTGTGTACGGGTGCCGTATATATCCGAAATTCATCCGATGACCTGGTGTTACTTATATAATTAATAAAATTTTATATAAATATCTTTTAATATTCAAACTATAAATGACGCTTGTTAGAAGAAACATTGTTTTATTATGAAGCCTCTTTTGTACGAAGATTTTTCTAGGCGTTAAATAAGAACTCTGTCTAACCCTTTGACTGCTATGGACGCGTATATGCGTCCAGTGAATGCTATCGGCGTGGACTACGGACCCACAATGCGTTTGACGATCAAAATGTTCAGGTTAAACGGGTAAGTCGCAATTTGTAAGAAGATAATTTCTTGTACATGCAAAATATAAGAGAAAGAGCGATACAAGATACGAATGTCAAAAATGCAACTTATAATTAGTTACATGTTGGATAGTTAATTGAACACCGATAGAATACGCGATACACGAAAAAGTATTCCGTCAATGTGACGCGTTTAAATCTAGAGTGTTCAGCAGTGAAAGGGTTAAACAGAGTTCTTATTTAACGCCTAGAAAAATCTTCATACAAACGAGGACTGACCACGCGCCGTGTGTACATTTTCGGAGCGGCGCCTTGTGCAGCGGAAGTGTCACGGCGGACAGAGCGCTCGTACCGAAAGGGTTAAGGGCTGATAACACCCCTTAAAAATGAACGGTGGCCGATATAAAAGAATAATATTCTGTGTCTAATATTTTTTCGAGATTTATATCCTATCAAAATTTCATCAAAATCAGCGCGCGTCAGCTCCGTAACATTCTTTGTAACATTGACAAAAATTCGTGTTCTAAGGGTGAAAATGTTCAACAGATTTATCTAACAAGGATACCCCAAATGTTCTCCATCGGGTTTTGATCTGAAGAACATGCTGGCCATTTCGGAACATCAATTTCATTTCTTTGAAACCATTCCATAGTTCTTCTACTGGTGTGAATGGCAGCGTTGTCTTGCTGAAATGTCCATCGAATCGCATCGTTTTGTCGGAGAAATGGTAAATTGTTTTCTAAAATTGTTACATATTCAGTGCTATTCATTCTTTTCGAAGGGAAAGCTAAGGTTAATATTCCACGAATACAGAAAGCACCCGAAACCATTAAACTCCCACCACCGAAATTCCTTTTTGAAAAATATTTCGGCTCCTTACGGAGATCTCGCCAATAGGAATTATAACCATCTGGCCCGTCAAGATTAAACTTTTTTTCGTCGGAAAATATTACCCGAATATCAAAAAAGGAAATCAAGTTACTACAGATCGAGGAAACATTTCAGTATTTATAATTGACTTACGCTTTTACAATCGCGACTCATGTTTGCTCGTGCGTATTCGAGTCTTGCAATTTTATGTTTTCCTAAAAGCTTAGGTACGGATATTAACTTTTGTCTTATACATTATCCGCGTGATGTTTCGAAGAAAATAGCTCCCACACACCGATCTCGCGAATCTAATTAATCTATCCTTAAAATACTTTTTGCTTGGCAAACTTTCAGTTCGCAAAAGTTGGTCCCGTCGAAAACGATTGTCAACCGATAGAAGTTTGCAAGTCGCGTTTTATGTCGCGCTCCTTCGTTTTCCACTCGGAATTCATTTCGGTTATGGAGCAATTCCACGAATTGTTGGCAATTTACGGAAACTTGTCGGCGTTCCCACGGGGGCACATCGAGCCGTGAAGGAGAACTGATAAAAACTAGAGCTAAAACATTCGCGAATGCCACTTCCAGCGAATTGTTGGATGGCGCCACACTTGAATGTGGTACTACACGTGAAAACAACCGTGTGTTTCAAAATATATATATATGTATGTGTGTGAAGTTAAACGCAGCGTAAACAGTTATGTTAATTGCAATTTATACTCTCTGTTATTAGTTTGTTTATATTCTTTAATGATACACTATGCGCAATTTGAACGTCTATATATGGAAACGTTTCTACAGTAATTAATTCGACGGTTGTTTGGTTTGAATAGTAAGTAAACAGGTTGAGTAAAGATTCGAAATATAGCCCAATTATTAATTGCATAGGTTTCAAAAATTTGTGAAATATTAAATGGAGTTATTTGAAGGTTGTGCAGCGATGGTGTGTTCGAGGATGAGTTTGTAGTCAATATTTTTGATGAATTATTAAAAAATTGATATTTTTCTCATATCGCATGCATTATGTGCAATTTTGTACCTTTAAATTTGCTATCAATGCGTGAAAATTGACGGTCTGGTGATTATGTAGATTGGTTTCATATGTTGTTGATAATATTGGTGTAACATTGTTTAGGTGTGATTCCAAGTTAAATTGATTATTAACCTTTCGATCTACGATCACGAGTCGCATTGGTGGCGCAGATTATGGTTAAAATAGAATGGCGACACGCTATATTTATGGTAAAACTTAACTTTAATTTTAACTGTAATTTCAAGTTAGAAGATTGAAAATTAGCGAATACGAAATATGTATAATATTTCCAATGCTTCGTATTTGATGCGATGTTAAAGAAGCGAACAGCTGTGGCTAACACGAATGGGTACTTAAAGAATCGTAAGGCAAGTGGTTAATAAACATGTTAACTTAAACATGAAGCGCTTGTAAATTTCTGTTTTTGGAGTGTGGATATTTTATATCTTCATTGATTTTTTGTACATTCTCTTTCTTTATTTAAATTTGTGTTTTTGGAGTGTAAGTACTTTATATCTTCATTGATTTTGTGTACATTTTTTTTTATTTACAGTGTTTTTGGAGTGTAGGTATTTTATATCTTCGTTAATTTTGTGTACATTTTCCTTTTTTTTCTTTAAATTTGTGGTTTTAAGTGTAAGTACTTTATATTTTCATTAATTTTGTGTATATTCTCTTTTTTTTTTCTTTAAATCTGTGTTTTTGAAGTATAGGTATTTTATATCTTCATTGATTTTTTGTACATTTTCTATTTTTTCTTTCCTATTTTCTTTCTTTTTTTATTGAGTGTCTTAGGTCACATGCACCTTACAAGATTATTAGTAACTACATTGAATTTAGTCAGTAATGTAAGACGAGTCTATAGAAGGTGGAAAATACCTACCTACATCTTCCCGAAAATTGAGAACCCTTTTACAAGACTCATCCTTCTGTAGCATGATCAGTAATTTCGGTACTTTGTGTCGCGCCCTTTTAGTGTTGTATTTGGGACAAGTAACCAAGATGTGATCGATGGAGTTCTGTATCCCGGAGATATCACAGTTTTTAGTTCGGTTTTGGCAATAAGATA
The DNA here is from genome assembly GCA_019453375.1 of Ctenoplectra terminalis. Lineage (NCBI taxonomy): Eukaryota > Metazoa > Arthropoda > Insecta > Hymenoptera > Apidae > Ctenoplectra > Ctenoplectra terminalis. The sequence goes on along the minus strand of SMSQ01022079.1, from coordinate 3,331 downwards.
AGAGTGTGTCCAGTTAGTGTGACCTATTAATAATCCTGTTACGATCTTTAGGTAATTTTCGAGTCAATCAAGTTTCGTCAAAAAATTTTCCAACCTTGAAAAATATATAAAGAAGCTGTTATTAACAAATTCCTAAAATTACGAATTATTTTTTCACGAAACGAAAGTGCAAGTAGGTAAACAAAAAATCTGAAAACCACCGTAGGGTTCATATCTTAAAAATAGAAAAAACATGATCCAAGTTCATGAAACACTGATATATAATTGCGTTCAGCTAATAAATTAATAACGTTAGTTTTTTCTTTCAGAAATACTTTTATACGAGAAATTTTAGTATTATGTAAATCCATTCAGCGGTAGTTTCATCTTTTTTGGAACTTTAATGAGAATTTCTTTGATTTCTTTATGGCAAACCGGAATATTTAGACTCTAGACATTCTCGTTTTGATTACGTGACCTGTTTGGTAGCTTTGATCCGTTCTTTCGCTTTCTTCCATTCTGATGTGCGATTATTTATTATTATTTTTTTTTTATACGTTAAAATAGAACGCCGACAAAATTTTTTTCTGTACAATTATGTTATAGATATTCTATAGAGTTTTTATTTAAATATATAGTTTGTAAACGTTTAAGTATTAGGAATAATGTTTAGTTGAGCAACTATGACGCGCAATAATATACAATCAGTCTTACACCAATTCTTTAACTACACTGCACACTCGTTCGACGTTCTCTCAACACACTGTTCAACTCTATTCAACACTCTCAACACACTGTTCAACACTCTCAACACACTGTTCAACTCTATTCAACACTCTCAACACACTGTTCAACTCTATTCAACACTCTCAACACACTGTTCAACTCTATTCAACACTCTCAACACACTGTTCAACTCTATTCAACACTCTACACGCCCTCTTCAACTCTCTGTTCAACTCTGTTCAACTCTATTCAACACTCTACACGCCCTCTTAAACTCTCTGTTCAACTCTGTCAACACTCTACACGCTCTCTCAACACTCTGTTCAACTCTCTTCAACACTCTACACGCTCTCTTCAACTCTCTGTTCAATTCTATTCAACACTCTACACGCCCTCTTCAACTCTCTGTTCAACTCTATTCAACACTCTACACGCTCTGTTCAACTCTCTGTTCAACTCTGTTCAACTCTGTCAACACTTTACACGCTCTCTCAACACTCTGTTCAACTCTATTCAACACTCTACACGCTCTCTTCAACTCTCTGTTCAACTCTATTCAACACTCTACACGCTCTCTTCAACTCTCTGTTCAACTCCCTGTTCAACTCCGTTCAACTCTACTCTACGCTCTGTCCAACTCTGCCTACGCATCGACGCATCGTCCGTCCGTTGGGTCCGGTCCCCGTCCGCCTTCATTGTCCTCCATAAATTAAAAGTCCTTAAAACTAGGACACTACAATTCTCTGATCATTTATTTACTGAATATTTGGAGGTTATGTTTCTTATACAATTGGTCATAAAAATATTCGGCCACCTGAAGTATTAAGTAAATTTTGTGTAAAACGATGCATCTTATAGAGTTTTTATTTGATGTAAAATATAAAAAGTTTAATTAATTAGTACGATTGAGGTTTATGTGAGTTGCAACGACCCGGATAAACATATAATCAATCACATTCCAACTTTCTCGACACAGCAACACTCTCGACTCTCTCTATTTTTCGACACCTTCGACATTCTTTTCCACACTGACTTTTCCGCACAAGAAAACCCTTGCTAGTCCCTTTTTCTCCCTCCCTCGCATTCATATAAACATTGCCAATCCATCGACCCATCGTCAGTCCGTTGGGTCTGATTTTCCTTCGTTATTGTTTTCACTTTTATTACCTTCTATAAATTAAAGTTTCTTAGAAATAAGACACTTCAATCTTTATTATAATTGGGTAAAACAAAATTTGAAAACCACCGTAGGGTTCATATCTGAAAAATAGAGAAAAACATGATCCACGTTTATGAAACACTGATATAATCGCGTTCGGCTAATAAATTAATAATGTTAGTTTTTTCTTTCAGGGAATTTTAGTGTTATGTAAATCCATTCAGCGGTAGTTTCACCTTTTTTGGAACTTTAATGAGAATTTCTTTGATTTCTTTATGGCAAACCGGCCATAAAGAAATTATTATAATAAAATTATTTATTATAATTATAGCTTCAATCATGTCCGCTACCGTCCATAAGTACCTGACCACCTTCGGTTTGTCAAAAATATGCAGAATATATTTTGAATAAGGCATCTCAACGTAATTTTTATGAAATTATTTTTCTTTAACACTCATATCACGATCACGCTTCCATATCAATAATATAAATTTATATTCATTCTACTTAGAGGTATTTGCATTATAATTTTGATATAAACTTTTTGATTCGATTCCATCAACTGGTCAAATATTTATGGACGGTAGTGTAAGTCCAAAAATAAAAAAAGGAAACTAAATTGAAATCTGCCTCTAACAAACATTTAAGAAATTATTTTTAAATAACGTATAACACTTTTTAAATAAAACAGAATATATAAAACACCAAGATTATATTTTAAAGAAGTAGCATTAATGCCTGAGATAGCTAAATATTTTTGTGACCGATTATAATTATGCATACGTTCATAAAATTTGTCAAAAAAATTCACACCACTGAGAATCTTTTTAAATAACACATACAATCTGATATATACGAATCCGTTTTCTATTGGGTTGGAACAAAAGTTCGTAGCGTTTTTCAATAGACGTATAAACTCACGAAACGACACCTATTACCGAACTTTTATGGAATAATACAGTTTCCACAAAAATGGCAAAAAATAGTGAAACAAAATGGCACACAGCTAATTGATTAATTGCAAATATAAATACGTTATTACCAATTTTTGTTCCAACCCAATATTATCCACGTCAAAATTTTTCTAAATTCCTCAAAAACTTCACGATTCTAAGTTGGATAAATGGTATCATAGGAATTACATGAAGACTTTTCCAAAATCGATACTCTCCGTATAATACCATTTTAACACATCTTAAACGGGAAACGACTAAACTCGTTTTGTGTATACTGTTATTAAAGCGCGAGAGACGACAAAACTCGTTTTCTACGAATTATCGGTGGGTTTTTTGGCGACAAAGTGATTTTTTTACAGTAAATTCCTAAAAATGAACCACGATAGAATAGAATGTGACGATGAAGGATTGTTTAAATTTTTTATTTTCTTTCATTTTCGATTTTTGAGAAAGTATCTTTATTCTTATAAAGTGAATAAAGAAATTAATTTTTAAGAAGAAACTGAAAGTT
>SMSQ01022072.1:0-16692 GCA_019453375.1 Ctenoplectra terminalis | reverse complement strand
TTACTAATAAACATTTATGTGAATAAAATAAAAAGGTTATCCACCTGCTTAAATCCCAACAAATAGTTATGGGCCCAGGCTACTATACACTGCGCGAGTTTTAAGGATATAAAAGAATAAATTGGCAAATCTAGGACGAGGATAACCTCACTTTTGTCTGTATGACCACCACGTGTCAATTGTATTTATTTCATATTACTAATAAACATTTGTATGAATAAAATAAAAAGGTCATCCACCTGCTTAAATCACAACACTCTCTTCCGCTTACAATAATATTATATAATATATATACTTATGTAGTATATATAATATTAAACATAAACTTCATTTCGAGGTTCTCTACAAACAAGCAAAGTTTCATATTTTTTTCAACTTTCGGCTCACCGAAAGTCCCTTGTAAGCGATCAACGCTGGCATCAGCATTTTCGCGATAACACATGCGAAACTTCCAACTGTCCGGACATTGTTCCAAGTACAACAAAACTCAACGAGCATCCGCAATCACCCAACTAGCTTATCCACCGTTGTCCAAGCTTTACCTGTCGTTCGTCGCGCCTTATCTGTTGCTTAGAAAAGCAGAGAAGACGCGTGAGGGGCAATAAAGAGAGACTCGTAGGACCAATGAGGTCGAGGAAGAGAGAGAATCGAGTGAACTGGAGGAGCAACGAGAAATTGCAGCGAGAAGGCAACCCCGCGAACTTCCACGGCAAAGTTTCAGCCACTTATTTTAATACGTGCCGCGGTTACACGACTCTTACGACCAGTTCCGACCGACTGAAAGATAAACGAATGCAACGGTTTGCAAGCAACGAAAAGCTCTTCTCCTGTGTTTACGTTATCGCGATTTCACCTCTCGGCGAGTTTTGGGATTTCTTAATCGGATGGAGCGTACGAATGTGTAAAAGCGTCGAACGTTTGTGGATTTAACTCGTTTTAGCTCCCCGTCTTTCCACAGGAAAATGTGTATTTATTTATCATTTGGTAGTTAAAATGTAGGTTATAGTAGAAGAAATATGGCACAGGAATTGTTATAAAATAAAGTAACAATTTATCTTTCCTACAGCTTTTCTAGGGATCGATATTTGGCATCGATACTGGTACAACTTAAAAAATGTAAATTTCAGAGGATTCTTACCCCTTTGACTAAGGCAGACTTTGGCGCGCACTGGCCGTACGGTACGGTACGAATTCACTCGCGACGTCCACTGGGTACAGCGAAATTTTTCGTTAGACATGAATTTCTGAGGAAGTATATTAAAATATTAAAAATACTGAAAAATTTAAAAACGGGCGAAACAAGCGAAATTTGATTTGGACGCCAATTGGCGCCTACGGTACCGGGAAGCCAATATGTTCCGGACTCCAATAGGTGCCAACAGTACCGGGAAGCCAACATGTTTCGGACGCCAATAGGCGTTAACAGTAGTCAAAGGGTTAAAATTTATGTGTCGGCCCTCTTATACTTCGCCACCAGAGGGACCTACAAGACTGACTTTCCCGCAAGTCCTGGGAAACATTACGATTAGTACTTATACCGATCCCTCTCCTAACTTCAACATCCTTGCGTCTAAGGCACGGGCCTGCTAGGATGCCTTACCGACGAGTCCACTAGCAGGCCCAGGACGAAACGACTTCTCTATCCTTCTTTTCCTTCCTTCTCTCGCTCGCGACGAAATTGGTGACCCCAAGTCGAACGCGTATAGCAACTATAGAGTTTTTTATTTAAATATAATTTATAAACGTTTAATTATTAAGAATTAAGTATAGGCGAGTGACTATGACGCGCAATAATAGACTATCAATTTTACAATAATTCCTTAATCACGCAACACTCTCATTCGACGTTCTCTCAACACTCTTCCACACTACGTTCAACTCTTTTTTACTCTACTCTACGTTCAACTTAACTCTCTCGCTCAACACACTCCCACGATCCGTTCAACTCCCTAATCAACACTGTTCCAGCGCTTTCTCCAACTGTCTCGCTCAACACACTCCCACGTTCCGTTCAACTCTCTGATCAACACTCTTCTACGCTTTCTCCAACTCTCTCCGTTCAACCCTGCTCTACGTTCAGTCCAACTCCCTATGCCTCGACCCATCGTCCGTCCGTTGGGTCCGGTCCCTGTCCCGTTGCGTCTTTATTGCCTTCCATAAACTACAAGTTCTTAAAACCACGACACTACACAACGATGGACCAAAGGACAACAGCAAGCAGCAACAAGGACACAGCGTTCGACAACTCTAGGCTAGACCTATCTATCAAGTAGTTTCTGGATTCCTTTTTCAAAAAATTTCGGATGCTTTTACCTAAAAATCTTCTTCAATGCTAATTTTAAGCGCCTGTTATTGTAGAATCATTGTTGTCGATTAAAAAATGTTATGATAATTGGAATAAGTAGTAACTGGCAGTGGCGAACGAGGTACGAGTTTCCAATTTTAATTTTTAGTTTTTTAAACGCTGTATCGCACACAGGAAAGACGACCTTAGGAAAAATTTTAAATATCCAACATTTTGTTGAAATATAAAGAATCGAGTTACTTTACAGATAGGAAAGGATCGTGAAATGTAATGGTCGATGTATTGATGATTAACCCCTTCCCCCACTTTAGCGAGTCTGACTCGCGATGAAGATTTTGGCCCAATCATGAATATCGCGAGTCAGACTCGCGACGAGATACTTGGACCAAACACGAATATCGCGAGTCTGACTCGTGATGAAGATTTTCGCTCAAAAATGAATATCGCGAGTCAGACTCGCGACGAGATACTTGGACCAAACACGAATATCGCTGATGAAAACGAGAAGTATCATACCATGGAGGATTTCTCGAAATGTAGATATTTCCTTTTTAGATACTCATTCAGTTTTATGATTAAATTTTTTTAAATAATATGCTATTTACTTTTAGGCGTAGTATTATTACACTTCTCAGAGGACCAAACTATTATACATATACTACAGTATTATATATGTGGGTGTGGAATGTGTGTGTGTGTGTGAGAGAGAGAGAGAGAGACCCCTCATGGAGCCTACGTCTTAGGTTTTCGGCCGCACCACTACTACTACTATTAGCACTAAGAGACGAGTGTAGGTTCGGCCGTCTCGTTCGTTGTTTGGCGGCGGATCCAGGCGGACCGAGCGACGCCATAGCGCTAAAAAGGACATACATTGTAGTCGAGCTGAGTGCGAGAATCGGCGATCGCAGGCAGTTCTGGTCAAGACATAGGGTAGCGTGCCACGAGCCGTTTGAATATTCCGTACCGTAACCTATTTTGTTATATGCAATTAAATAAATATACTATTATCCCTACATATACAAAATATCATAAATTGATAATATCTATAAAATTAAAAGCGTACGAGTTTTACTTCCTCAACAGCAGTATCGCGTAAAATTGACTATACCACAGGTATCGCGGTCATCTACATTTCGGTTCATATTGCGATTGTTTACAAGCATCGATCTGGTCTGTTTAGCGCGCGTCGATGCCTACCGCTTGGGCCCGAGTTTCGTTGAGCTAAATGGCACGGGAAGGGGTTAAAAATAAATGTATGTTTTAACCCTCTGCGGACGAATGTCGCCGCTGCGGCTTATTATAATTTGATTCCCAAGTCGAATTATCGCCTCCGCAGCGACAAACGAATAAGAGACGCCAATGCGAAGTTTCGTCGACCATTTGTCTATTTTCTATTTTATTTTCTGCCTAATTGTTTAGATATTTAATTTATAATCTCGTTCCGTATTGAAATTATCCTCCACCTGCCACGAATCAGAGTCGAAAGAGTGCTCGTCCGCAAAGAATTAATATTTCATAACAAAAATTACTGTCGTGGAACGACATTACTTATGGGATAACCTAATATTATTTTCCGGCTAAAGGCCGAACCAATTGGAAACGAGCTCCCATCGTATTGGTGCGCCAAAAATTTGAGATCTAGGTTTTATGAGAGGTCTCTCTTTCTCTCTCTCTCTCACACACACCAAGACATTCTCTACCTACATAATCTAATCAAAAAGTGATTAATCATTGTGATACTTTGTAAATTTTATAAAAATAGAAATATAATATAGGCTCTCTATTTAATAAAAGCAAATTTCAAATTTGTTGAGTCGTGCTTCTATTTAGTAAATTGAGAAGTAATGCCTTACTTTTATTAAAAGAATCGGTACATCGTAAATTAAATTCATATCCAAGCTAAAAAAAAATTACTTGTAAAGCTTTATCAGAGCAAATCCGTATCATATTAATATTAATATTTACAATATTCGGTACACTACTGAAAACAGAATATTTCATAACGCGCACAAGATTCTTCCTCACCCGGTATTACTCTATTATACGTTGATTAAAATTTGAAACAGATTAAAAACGCAGAATTCCAATTACAAACAAATATGCACGAAAACTGCTTTTCGCTTCGTTTTGGCAGCTCGTATTAAAAAAGAAAATACCTTGAAAAGCGTAATCCTTGTTAAAATCTCTGCTCCATTTTGCGTTTCATTATACACTTAGCAGCTTTGCTTTATATTATTCTAGATTTTCATTCTCCAAACAATCGTAACGTACCCAATTCCGATAAATCTAACTCGTATTACCGTGATAAATCGGGCAAAAACGCATCGCGAAGCGAGCGTTGTTAAGCGGATTAAAAAATTAAAAGCGTCGAAAAATTTGGTCGGTGATCCACGAATGCGTACAAAAAAGAAAAAGGAATGGAAAGAGATAGAGATAGAGAGAGAGAGAGAGAGTCGCGACGAGTTTCGCCGCGAAGAGAAACTTTTGGGTCCGTCAGACACGATTAACAAGCCGAGAACGTAATTTCGCTAAAAGCCGGAATATAACGAAGCACCGGGGATCGAGCCGCGACGATCACCAAATTTTACATCAGCCCCGACACGTACGACGACGATGTTCTCAATTTTCGTTGTAATTAGTTGCGGCCCGGCGCCCAACTCGATCGTGTAACTCGATACGCGAAATCGATCAATGGAATTTCGTCCGCTAATCGTTGATCGCGATTTTCATGAATTCCCGTGGCAACGGGAATTATCGTGGTCGCGAAATTTGATGGTAATTTATGTGATATCGACGCGTTACGTTAATGTTTTCATTAGATGAAACTGATTAAGAAATTAACCATGTCATCCGATAAGATCGCGTTACTTTTTTTTCGTAACAGCTTAACGACGTGTCGTTTGTATACTTTTATACTTTAACACTAGAACTACCAGTCAAATTGATTCGTTCATAATTTCTTATAGAAATTTTAGAAATTTTAAAAATTTGCAGTAATGAATTTTTGAGGATTTTCCGCAATTTTTTGTAAAAAATATGCACAAAGAATTGTTACCCTTATTATAGGTATTTTTCGAAATACCTATCATTTTGATTTCTTTTGTACAAATAACTCTATTTTAACTCTTTCACAACGGTGCTTTCAGAATTGAAAGAGTTCTTGGTATACTAATGGATACAGTTTTTGTTGATATAACAAAAATATACACGGCAAAATTTAAGTACAGGTAGCCCTCCTGCAATACGGCATCTTATAACACGGTTTCGCTATAACACGATTCATAAATCGCAGGAACCCTCCTACAACACGGTTTCGCTCTAATACGATAAAAAAATTGCAAAAATCTTTATACAACATTGTACTTCTATAGCCGCGACGAGGCTTGGCGTTTTAAAGATACAGTTTTGCGGACAGTATTTCTTTTTATCTCCGTGGCCTGAAAACAAAAGTGTCTCACGCTTGTACATACATTTATATTTTTAATAAAAATTAAGTTATTTGTGTAGAATTAAAAAAAATATTTGTTCTTAATAAGTTTTCGGAACGTAACCCCCCTTTTTGTACTGGCTCTGGGTCTCGTGCAACACAGTTTCACACAACACGGCATTTTCTAGGAATCAATCTACCGTGTTATAGGAGGGTTACCTGTATATTGTTTAACGAATGAGGGCAGATTATATGTAAACGAAAATATAAATGATTGTATGGTACAAGAAACGTTTATGCACGCTTTTATCAGATTACTTCATTTTTAAAGGCGTATATATACGCTCTTCGTAGCGAAAGGGTTAATCGCTGGTAGTTCTAGTGTTAAATATAAAATGTGTAATTTTTATATTTCAGAATTATTTTTAAATGAATTTTTTAGGATCGATTAGAATTAACCCTTGGCGCTCCTTTTGGCTCCGCTATGGAGACGTTCTGTTTTCAACACGGTTACGCTCAATTTCCAAAGATATCGCACCATGATAATTTACAAAATTAAAAATTTATGCGTATATATACGCTCTTCGTAGCGAAAGGGTTATTTTATCGAGTAACGAAGAAAAAGAATGCAAAAAAGTGGAATGTTAAAATTATAAACAAAAATTAAAAACGATGCAAAATGAGTAAATCTAGAATTGTGGCATTATATATTGAAAAATAAATTTTTATTTTCTGAGAGATGTTAAGAAATTATGATTTTTTAATAGTTTAAAATTGAATGTGTTCTAATGAATATTGTGTTTGTTTTATGAAGATTAAACGGCAGTTTAGTTATTTTGGAATATTATTGATTTATTAAAATGGATATGACAAAATTGATTATAATTTATGAAGCGGAAGCTTGTGTGAATTAATTTCGAAACAGGTTGTTAAATCATCAAAAATTCACTGCTTTTATTAAACTTGAGGTGGAAATTCGATTACCATAGAATATTCTGTATTCGTAACACGAAATTAATTAGAATTTATGAAGCATTATTTGCTATGTAAGGATCTTTATGAAGTATACTTAACGAGAATATGCATTGTTTAATTAATTAAAACTTTGCCGCGGTTGTTAGAAGTTGTATAGGATATCATCTATCACGAAGTACTGGTTCTAATATATTTTCGTAATTTAAAATTAATTATGAAAGACTCTATTTAATATAAAAATTTACTATTTTTATTAAAACTTGCACGAAACCTTGATAATCATAGTTCAGTTCAAATCTACAGTTTAAACACTTTTATGATTTAAAATTATTAATATTACATTTCAATTCAAATATACAAAATAAATACTTTTAGCATTAAAAATTATTTTAAATTATTATTAGTAATTATTATATTATTTGATGGTAATTTAGGTTAAATTAAACAAATACTATTATAAATAATTATTAATATCGTAGTTCGATTCAAATTTACAGTTTAAACACTTTTATCGCTTAAAATGATTAATATTGCAATTAAATATACAAAATAAATATTTTTACCATTAAAAATTATTAATACTGTAGTTCGATTCAAATTTACAAAATAAATACTTTTAGGATTAAAAATTATTAATACCGTAGTTCGATTCAAATCTACAAACTAAACACTTTTATCACATAAAATTATTAATATTGCAGTTCAATTCGAATATACAAAATAGATATTTTTACCATTAAAAATTATTAATATTGCAGTTCAATTCGAATATACAAAATAAATATTTTTACCATTAAAAATTATTAATATTACAGTTCAATTCAAATATACAAAATAAATACCTTTACCATTAAAAATTATTAATACCGTAGTTCAATTCTAATCTACAAACTAAATACTTGTACCATCTAAAATTCTTAACACGGTGACTTACGTAAATGATTAAAGATTATCATCCCTTATTAAAAATTAAAAATAAATTATTATAATTCGAGGGCGGTAACACATCGGGTATTCATAGAAAAACTCGAAGCGTACGAGCCGAAGAATGAAATCGATGAATCAAATTTATGCGAAGCTACCTCCGGCGCGAAATTCATTTGCAGCCCGAGAATTCAAGTTTTATGAGGCATTTCCATTGTTTCGACGTGTTCTTTGCGATCGGATCGATCGAGCAATTCATCCTCCGTCTTTCCTTCACTGCAATCTGCTGAATGGCAAAAAAAGAAAGAAATTCTTTGGAAAACGAAGAAGAACAGGAAGCTTCGGGGCCGATCGTAAGAATAAAGAAAACGCCAAATAGATTTTTCCTTTGTAAAAAGAGAATTGACTTCGAATTCGAGCTGCAAGAGTTTTCTTACGAGCGTGCAGACCTCGGCTCTTGAATTATAAAACAACGTTTTTCGCGTACCGTAAAAAATTTCGCCGCTTGCATGATCGGGAAAGAACAGAAAACTTTTTTCGTTCAATGGCCGCGTAAAAAAATTGGAGGCTATTTCTCCTTTTTTTTTTTTTTTTTCCTTTTCTTTCAGTTCAGAAACGCAGTTTCTGCTTTTACACGGTGGAAAATTTATAGGAATATGTTGTTATTTTTTTATAACTCCAGAAGTATTTTATTTTACACGTTTTTGAATATTTTATTCTCAAAAACAGTAACAATTAATTATTTGAAAGAAACTCGTGAACAACCTAAATCGTAGGCAGACTTTGGAAAAAGTTTTAATTTGACGAATAATTATGCGAATATTCAAGCTACGTTTCTTCTTCTCAAACACGGTAACAACTGATTGTTTCTAAAAAGAAACAAAAAAAACTGAAAGAAAAATCTGAAGATCTCAAACATAAATTCTCAATATTAACCCTTCGCGGACGAGCACTCTTTCGACACTGATTCGTGGCGGGTGGAGGATAATTTCTATATGGAACGAGATTATACATTAAATACCTAAACAATTTGGCAGAAAATGAAATAGAGAACAGACAAATAGTCGATGAAACTTCCGATTGGCGTTTCCTATTCGTTTCTCGCTGTGGAGGCGACAATTCAAGTTAAGAATCAAATTATAACGCCGCCGCAGCGGCAATATTCGTTCGCAAAGGGTTAATTCTTGTTTACTAAATTATTGAGGTATCGCAATGTATCACGCAACTGATTATAAGCGGGTCTCTCTGTTGTATCGATTTTGTGTTTTTTATTTTATAGATCGATGTGGAATCGCGCTTTTCTTTCGTTCCTAAGCTTGGTAGTTCATATTCAGACGCTGTAATGAGAAGATATATAAAAAAAAAGTGATGAGCGATTCCAAAACTAAAAAACATCCCTTTCCTCCCATGGCTGGGAGACACTGATGTATTTATATTTAAAAAAATTTATTTCATGTAGTTATCACTGTACTATTAAATTCTGTTACTCTATTATTATAGTGATACCACAATCCATCTATAGGAATTGTTACTTTAAAAATTTTGGAATCAAAGTAAAACACTGTAATCGATCAAATGATAGAGGGTTAAAAACGAAGGAGATATTTAAGCGGCCTCCTACAGCTGAGACGCCCCGATATTCTCAAAAATATGAGTCTGAATAAAAATCCGTGGTCTACTTGCAAGACATCGACGATAAACATATGACTTAATAATCACATACTCGTGTATTTATATTAAAAAAAATTTATTTCATGTAGTTATCACTGTACTATTAAATTCTGTTACTCTGTTACTGTAGCGATACCACAATCCATCTATAAGAATTGTTACTTTTAAAATTTTGGAATCAAAGTAAAATACTGTAATAAATCATAGTTATTTTCTCTGATAAACAAACAAAATTCGGACTATAAAGGGTTAATAAATTATATCGATACAATTTGAACAGGCCTTTTAATTTTAAGTAAAACGTGAAAAATGCTGAAAATTTGTAGCGGTCCTAATTCGATGGCCAGGGACCGTACATATATTTCAGCAAAGGTTACAGACATTTTATTTTCAACCAACAATAATCGCTCCTTTTATACAGAAGACTTCAGAGTTTTGTGACTGACAGTACTCTCTGTACCGGTCGTATTTTTAAAAACCCAAGAACTGACCACAAAAAGAGACGAGGTCTCGAAGCAACGATGCACGCAGAGCGGAGAGATTCTTGCGAAAGAATAGATATCGAGTTCCTCTGTCTCGAAACTTCTAGCTGTCGTATAATCCACGGATCCGTCGGTGTTCAGCGAGGGCTGTGGTGGGTATTGGTTTTCAATTTGCATTTCCCCAATAGCCATCCATGCATCATTCCAAGTTACAAACCACCGAACCAAGCAAGCAACCGGTCTTTCCCCTTCGAACACTCCCTTCGAGTTTCCGGGTAGGGAAAAAAAAAGGACGCGCGGGCAAAAATAGTTCTGAACAGAGCGAGGAACGGATGACACTGGATCGATAAATATTTGATGGCGCCTGAAAGCAGGTTAATCTCGTCGAAGACTATGCCAGCTATCCATCGCGATCTCGATGTGTTTTTAGTCCCTGTTTCTTTTCCTTTCTCTCCGCATTCCCTCGTTCACCTTTTTTCCTTCTCTCTTTTTTTTTTTATGGCTTCGTTCTGTGTAAGCGCGGGACGATGAATAAATAAGCGACTGAATGGAAATGCGGGTTCGGTTTGCACGGGAACGCTCGAACGTTGGCAAATGCGAAGCAACGAGGAAACAGACAGCTGGATGAACGCAATAAATGTTAGAGGAATCGTTCGCGGCCAAGTTAGAGGTTAATTGATTAAAATGATCCTCGAAGAATTTGTTTTTTACTTGAAGTGAAGAAATTTAAGATCTCATCGTTAGAACAAACGGACGTTGATGAGTCTGTGACATTTTTCTTTGGCAATAGAGGGTTCGGTATTTGGACGCTTTTAGGACGGAATTCATCTTGACTTTAATTTTCTTCATTTAGTTGAGACATTTTGCTACTTTTTTTTAGAATTAGAGCCATATAATTCAGAAACCGACTCGGAAATTGAAAATGATCGTTCATACGTTGTTGAGGACAGTTAACAACTTAATTTATGATACGGACGAACCCTAGCTATTTTTGAGAATGGTCATTTTCACATCTGGTGTTTCGAGCGTACAAAGGGTTGCTGATCAACCTCCTGCACGTGTGCAACCGTAATCTCGCGAACTTACTGGCGCTGCACCTCAAATGTTAAATTAATGACAATGGAGTCTATTTTGTTTACGACGCGGAAGAATTCAATCCACTCAATAATCAAACTTAACAAGCAATTTATTTGAGTTTAGTACAGGAAAGAGTTCCGGTACGACAAGGTACGAGTACAGTGATGTTGTTGATGTAATGACAAAATAGTAAAAATCCCGTCTTTGGAAAATTTGTTCGCTTCTTATAACTGACCCTGTGTGGGTGGAGTTCCGTCCGAAGGAACAGAAACGTGAGGATTTTCGTTGGTCGGTTTATGACAGACTCGCAATTAAGAGGCTATTTTTGAGTAAAGACATTTTCGAATATTTCAGCCGTCCAACCGGCCTTTTTTACAATGACCGTAGAGTTTATTTTTTGGTTGTCCTCGATAGCCGACCATCTGTCACGAACTCGGAGTTTCCCAAGGGTAATTAAGAACGGTACATCGACCGGTACACGTGCTCGAACATTTGTACCTGGCGGAAACTCCGCGGCCTTGCCGAACCTACGAAGTCCTCGCGTCTTCCAGGTATCGCGACACCCTCTCCACAGAAAAAACGCGCTAAGGGCGCACTGGAAGGGGTGGTCGCGGTATCTAAGGAGCACGCTGATTGGTAAATCGCCGATTTCGAACGATGACCAATCAGTGTGCCCTCTCGTCCTTCCTCCGTCGCGACACCAGGAAGAGACGACATTCTTAAAATACAAGTCGACGAGTCGAGACATCAATATAGAATTCTAAACCACGAGTCCAGCAGTCGGGACATTAAACTAGAATTACAGAATCACGAGTCCATCGATCGGGACACAAACATTCTTATCGAAAATTACCCAAAGGTCCAACAATCGGGACCTTTTTAAACAGTTATCTAAAATTAAATTTGCGGATAACGTCGCGCCGAGAACTCGCACCCCCGAAAGGGTTACGTCGGGGAGTTACACCCTCGACCAGGAGAAGCTCCGCGAGATCAAACCGCGACACGAACGAACAGGTGGAGTTCACTGCGTTTTCCGGGGTCTTCAGCTCCATTGGTGGAGCATTGCCACCTCTCTGAGTAGTGCCAATTGCGGCACACTCCCAACCCCAAGTCAGGAGTAGGAAGAATTTTCACTTGTGTGGTCATAAATTAAAGGTCCCAAGGACTACGCAGGAAAGGCCACTCCAAAGTGTCAACCGGATGGCTGGTTGAGTGACCCTCTCGAGCATTGTCTATCCTTGGGACCCAACATCTGGCATGTTATTAGCTTACGACCTAGAAACAGGCCAATATTTCGGTATTCGTCACTTTCTGTTCAATAGCAAAGTACCGTATCCTAATCTTTACCAAGAACTGACGCACGTATACATCAGCTGCTACCTTTTGATACCGCTACATGTGAACCCACCTGACTTAGGACTGACGCACGAACTCTGAGGGCGCGACGTTGACCACCTCTCCTGACACTAGAAATTTTAATTCATTGTACCTAGCCTCCCACGCCTCCTACCCTCTTGGCGAAGATACGTCTAACGACGGTGTCTAGTATTTAAGCTACTTATTATTAGAGTTACTATTAGTTACTATTAGAGGGAATTGATTATTGATTATTGAACACAAAACACTAGTGATGAGGTGAGATTTCTCTGCGTATTTTCTAAACTGAACTTTGAACATTGTACACGTGAGAACTGTGAACTGTAGAACTGGAACTTGTACGAACTTAACTTAATAAACCACCTATATTTATCATTATGCAACGTGTTGGCATCTCTATGCTAAACATTCGACTCCACGAAAACTGTGGGAGTCAACATACGTAGTTCGCGTCAGACTCTGCCGTCCAGGAAAGTTTCCTCGCGCGAAATTCAGCCGTGTCTAAAAGGTTAATTGTACAATTGAAACTGCGACCGATCCTTTCTATATGCAATTTTTATCTCGCTATGCCTGGCATCAAGGGGTTAAAAGAGAAGAGTATCGTTCAAGAGATACAGCTGGAGAAAATTGAACAGTCCATAACTGACCTTCCGCGATGAAAAGTCTTGGAAAATAACTGTCGAATAAAGCACATTCTTCTCATAACAAAATCAAAGCGATTGCGTTGCATTTAATCTTACAAAATGTCCTTGAATGTCTTTGACGTTGTAAAAACTCAGGACGGACTCAAAATTAGACAAATATAACAACGGAGCCGGTGATCCTTTAATTAAAGATGTGAAACTCGAGAAACGAAATAAGAAGGAAGGATTCACCTTTGTGCTTGAGCGCGAAGAAATAGTACAGAAACACGAAAGAAACGTCAAACATCCACTGGTAAAGATCAACGGAGTTCACTTTGTACCGAGCACAGTTAATAATGAAGATCCGTTAGATCTCCCACTTCGCAAAACTTTCAAGGATTCCGAAACTTTCGTTCTCTGGAATGACGCCTCGACATCGTTCCACGGAACACGGAAACTTCTTAATCGGTTATCTTAGACTGCTCTATTTTTCTTAACGAAATGTTTAGTCGATACTGTATACAACGTGTCTCATTTTAAGTATAACGAGATCAGATATATCTCTGTGAATCTATTTTAAGCAGAAATTTCAGAGATCTTTCGTGCAGTCTAAATTTTTCTACATAAAGGAGTCATTGTTACTCAATGAAAATAAAATGTCTGAAACATTACTGAAATGTGTGTACGTATAAATTCGAATCTTAACACTTTACCAACCGGGAGCCTATCAATCGGCTTTTTGCAACCAACGCTCAGCGACCGGGAGCCTATTAATCGGCTTTTTAACTAACATTGTGAAAATTGAAAACTTTATTCAATTTAATTACCCTACAGTAAGAGAAACGATATACCAAGCACTCTCACGAATTTCGATTTAAAAACAGAGTTGCAAGAATAAGAGCTTATATTTCCGCACGATAGCCAAAACCGAGCCGGTGTTAGCGATGTATCCGCGCTCGAATGAACTGGTCGGTAAAGTGTTAAGAGAAGAGTTAAAATCTTCAGGCTAGTAAAGTTAGGTTCGAATTAACAGATATACAGGGTGTTCGGTAACTGGTGGTACAAGCGAAAAGGGGGCGATTCTACGTGAAAAAGTAAGTCGAAAATATGGAATAAAAATTTTTCGTTTGAAGCTTTGTTTTCGAGAAAATCGATTTTGAATTTTTGCCTAGTACACGTGCACTTGATTATGTCTCGTTATAACGGATCTTACTGTAGATCATTGTCTCGCCAGAATGAACAACATTTTCAATAATTTCTGTAATAATAAACTTTGTGATTACTCCGTAATTTCCTGCAGTCGTTATTAATTTGTACATACTTAAGAAAAAGATTATTTTTATGGATACTTTTATAGAAAACACCCTGTATATTAATGGTGTCAAGTTTCGGAAATAAAATATAAATTTAAAGAAAGTTAAAAATGTATCAGTTTCTAAATTTCAATTATTTAACTATATCCTTCTCAAATCATTCCTTTTTTTTCCTTTTTATTTTTCAAGGCTCTATTATTTATCTATTCCCTTTGTATTTATAAAAGAAAGTATTCAAGTTTCAAGTTACTATTCGATGGAATTATTTAAACATTTATCTAAAAATTATTAGTTCCTATTTGGAAAAAGAAATTAAACAACGTAACTAACGTTTTATTAATCTTGGTACTGTGTTTTGACGCGTGACTAGTTAATAAATAACGCTTTGTATACTCGATACATAGATTTGTTTTTCCGTTTGTTTTACGCACAGCGAACCAATTTTTTACCGTAAGGTTGATATATCGTACGAAGCACCAACGCAATGTAAGTTATTACACATCAGATAAACGCTACAAATATGCACGCAGGAATGTGCATGTGGAAGAACAAAAACGGTTTTATACAATGAACTGTTTAATTTCATTTTTCTCACTTTCTCTATTTTGTAACGCATACAATGTTCTCCGCTATGAAATGTTAAAAATACGAGTTGAGCTATTTTAAAATGTCATTCTCAGAGATTTCTTCATTAACTATTTAAAAATTTTATTTCAAACGCTGGCTTGGTTCTGAAAGATTAAAACTTTCTTTTGTGAATACAGAGCTTTCGTTTCTAAAAAAAATTCATAAAGCAGAGGCTTTATAAGTAATTGCATTAACGAAGAGGAGAAGTTTTGCAAATATTAATGTGTGAAATACAGAAATGATAATATCATGTTACTTATGGTATTAAAAAATATATATATCTCACAGTATTAATTATTTAAATCATGATTGAACATCATGTATATTACCATGAAATTCAATAAAATATTCTGTAATTACTATGTTCTAATTTTACAAAAGTGAAATGATGTGCTGAAGACAATTTCTCCATTTATTTATTTATTTATTTATTTTTAGGTTTCAGAAGCTTAATAAATAAAAATCTTTTAATCAAAATCTGAACAGTCCTTTACAGAATCTCTTCTCATTAATAATCTAGATATCGATACGACATTAAACCCCTATTAAAAAAAAATTCTCTTGCAATTGTTTCTCCACTGATAATCAATTTTACTTATTTTAATTTTTTTTATACAAATTTTTTCCATAAATTAACATAATTTTAATTATTCGCCAACTCCAAACACTTCTCAGCCAATTTACCGAATTAACTCAAACAATTCTTTCAACAAATAAAACTTCTGTTACAAACTATGTACAAGAGCACGAAGACTACATAACAAACTTAATAAAAATCGCAACGAATTTTTAATTCTAAACTACCTATTTTCAACGTAAATGATTAAAAAACGATACTATAAAATAATCTCAAAAATTACAAATGCAAAAACCAACCGAACACATTAGCTACCATCAAAGACACCACGAAACTTTATTCGAAGACTAACAGAGTATCATCAGAACTGTATAAAATTAAATTAAGACACACAGTTAAAAATGAGTAAAAAAAATGTTTCTTATTTGTTAGTTCTCAAGAAACACTCTCTGTAATTATAATCCCCACATCAATACGATAGCTTGTACAATGTTCTTGCCGGTAGTGTAAAACCTTCGGAGACAGGTCAATGATCGAGTAACGCAAATGCTTTCGCTTCGAACCGCGAGCAGCGTGAATTCACGAGTAAATTTCAGCTCGGTACCCGGAAATTCACTGGACCGTTTCCAGCGGTGTGCTGCCGGGCTTTCTCGACCACTGGTTAAACACAATCTAATTTAATCCTTTTAAACCGTCTAATCCTCGGGAAACCATTCAAATAAATACACAATTGCTCGCGTTCTACGATGCGCTTCTCTTTACCCCTACCAACCCCCTCTTTGTACGTCACTTCATTCCATTCTTTTCTATCGTCTTTCTTTTTGTCTATCGTTTTACCTGTTCCCGTTTACCAACCGAGAACTCTAGCTTTCTCGATGGTTTAACGTGCACGATTTCGCGTGATTTCGCCCCTTTTATCCCTATCCTGTTTTCCGTTCTCGATCCTGACTTCTGGAGCAATTGGATCTCCCTGCCTCGTGCCGTGTGTCCTGTCGTTTATTTATTTATTTAACCCTTTGCACTCCGTACGATTCTTTATCAATGAAGAAAAGAAGTATTATTTTGAAATAACTTAAATAATTGTTGAGAAAAGTAACTTTAACCCTTTGCGCTTCGTACGATTCTTTATCACTGAAGAAAAGAAGTATTATTTTGAAATAACTTAAATAATTGTTTTGTTAACTTTTATCCGTGTGTCTTGCCATTTGTTTAAGTTTTATTCGCATATGACTCTTATAAGTATATTAGTATTATAATTTTATTTTATTTGTTTCTTGAAATTTTAGAAGATTATTTAGAGACTAGATTATTCCT
>SMSQ01022067.1:0-12806 GCA_019453375.1 Ctenoplectra terminalis | reverse complement strand
CCCTCTCTCTCTCTCTCTCTCTCTCTTTCTCTCTTTTTCTTTTGTTCGTTCTTCTTCATCGCCGATTCTCTCGAAAATGCTATCCCCACCTCATCGTAGATCATCATCGCCAGACATTCCGAGCTGTATCTGCGGTGCAAATGCAACGTAACCAGGAGGATATCGAAAGATTTCTCGGAGAATACTTTCGAACCGATTGTTTTTTACTTCGGCTAAAATCGAGTTTCCGATCGGATAGTTGATTTATTGCATTTTTAGACAAAGAATAGAATTGTTTCTGCCGTAAAAGCACTACTGCAGCCAAGTATCGATCTTGATAGGAAATAAAATGTACCAAGATCGCGTTAACGCGACTTTCGTTAAAATTTTTGCCAATAAAAAGTGCGAATTGGTAACCGTAGCTCTTAAAAGTGCAACGAATTCGAGCTCTCGAGCGTGTACAAGAGCACGAAAGCGCGGACCAAATAGCTACGTCGAATATCACGTGGCTGAATAAAAGAAAAAACAATCTATTTATCATGACACCCGCGATCGTAAAGAAAGGTCTTTCGGGGGTACTCTACGAAGGATGTCTGATTCATCAGCTTCATTCATCAACGTCCGCCGCTTCTGTTTCTTTCATTTCTTTGAAACCTAACACGTTTCTAGTGTACGTGCATCATGCAAAAGTGTGAGCATGACCGGTTACAGAACTCTGTGGTCCAAAGACCTGGCTTGCCTTATGATTAAACAGATCATTAGAGGGATACCCCCTAATCCTTTCTTCCTTTTATCTATATGGATCATTCTGATATCCGATCATTAGTCGGCAACCGAATCTCACCCTTGGTCCAAATTACTTCATTCTTCAAAATCCATCATTCGAAAGACAAGCGCACCCATTCGTACCTGTTCCCGCGATGCATCTTCTCTTTCTTCACCACTCCCTGTCTCCCAACGAATTATCGTCATTGCCAGTATCCTACCGGACGATAACTCGTTCAACCTGAGAGATTCACCGCGATTCAATACGGTGGCCGACCGGTATCGACCGGGTATCTCCACTAATTGGGATTTCGCGGGTTCCCTGGTCGGCGAGAAGACAGGGGGAAGGGAAAAAAACGCGAAGCAAAACTCAAGAGGAGGGCGTGGGTCCCAACATGGTATGACGCGATAATGCGGTACGAGGCCACGTTCGGCGGAACAGAGGGGAAGAGGCGAAAAGAAGAAGAAGACGAAGAAGAAGAAGAAGAAGAAGAAGCGAGAAGAAGGAAGAAGCCAGAAAAAGGAGGGGGGCAAGCAGGGTGGGGCCTGCCGCACTGACCTTGACTAGGCCCGAAGTTGAGGTGGGTTGAGGTGCTGCCTGGCCCTCCTGTCCACCTTCTCCACCCCTCTCTCTTGTACTCTCTCTCGTTTCGACCCAAAGAAGATCCTCCCGTCTCTCCGCACCGTCCCAGGCCCCATCGTGCCTGCCCTGTAGTTCTGCATTCGCAGACTCCTCCATCAAGGACATCACAAAAAGTACATTAGACGAAAACACGTTGCCATTATACCGCGGCGCGCACCGCGAGAGGAGAGAACGAAAACGCTACGTCTGCTGGTAAGGCTTTAAGGCCGGTGCGCGGAGCGCATAGCCGAAAACCGCCAGCACCGTCGCCTCGCCATTCGGGCCCCCGCAACACCGTGAAAAAAGCCCACGGCCGAGATAGCTGTTTTGCTCCCTATCTTGCTCTACGACTACGCCAATCTTTAGGCCGGGCTCGAGACTCGGTGAACTTTGACGAATTTTTGTTTAAACCCTTTTCGAGAAACTGTTCGCGATGAAGTTTGGTTAGGCGTTGGCTGCGTTTGGCGAAGACATTTTACAGGACCGCACCGTGAAATAGAATTCGAGTGAAATTGCAAGCGTTACCGTAATCGTAATTATTTCCACAGCTCCAAGAATTCCAATCCATAGGAGTAATGATAAATTTTCAAGTGCCATTGTCGAACGTATTCGCGTCAGCCGACGTCGCTGACACACAAGTTACTCTCTCGGTGTGGGATTGAATTTTTAGCACGTCCCCCTTGAATTCGCGCGAATGCCAAAAATAAGAATGCGATGAAACGCGCCTTAACTGCCGCCTTTATTTCTGGCCCTCTTGGTGCACCTTACCGATCTCTTTCTTTCTACGGTTCTCCTTTTCTCTCCTTCTCTCTCAAGATCAAGGTCAACTCTTGGGAGATGACTGGACTCTTTAAACGACGTACCTTTCCTTCGTTACTCCTCGTTCTTGTTGCCGCCGACCGAACACCATCACGATTTCCAATCTTCGAAACAATTCCAGCGAATTGCGGTGCTCCAGTTAGAAAGTCTATCGCCGCACGATCCGCAAATGAACGTCGTTAAAATAACGAAATTCTAAAAAAGAAAATAAATCGTTGAAAAATGTCGGAACAGTATGTGTACACCGGTTCCCCTGTCGTTCACGCGTGTTGCATGAAACATCGGGTTTCCTTGTAATTATCATCGTTACCCAGTCCACGCGACATATTTTATCATTCAGACGGACGGAGCAGTCGCGGTTTGTCGCGCCATAAATCGTATCTCCGCAAACGAGCAAGAAGCGAGCACGAGTTCTTACGATTTCGACGCGAGAGGTCGACTGTCTCTTTACGAACCGCCTTCCAGCGCCTAGAAAAGGATAAACCACGAGGCAATTCCAATGAGGCAAAATACCACGCTACCGGTAACGATAATTCTGCCTCGCTTTCTCTCGCGCCACCATTAAAACTCGCCAATCGTTTTACGGATTCACCGCACCCGCGCCACTTTGGAGAGCGTTTCGGTGAATTTATTATGCCGTCTTCGCGCACACGTGTGCACATTGTGTTCGTACACTGTATACACGAACCAGGCTTGATCTTTCTTTTTTCTTTTCTTCACGTTGACGTCTAAATACCGTGACCCTGTAATAAAACTTTAATTTAAAGGAAGCGTCTGTTTAAGTGGAACCCTGGAATATTTCTTAAGAACAATTATAGCGCTTCCTATGCGGATGACTTCGTTGCTCGTTAAAGTATAGAATGTAATATGGAGGAGAATATTATTGAAGTTATTTCCTTTCCCGTATGTATTAAACGATTGGCTTGTATTTTTTTTTTTTTTTTTCGGTCGGTTTAACGAGGGACATAAATTAAAAAAAGAAATTGAGGCTGTTATCTATGTATAGAGTTTATGTGGCTCGATAAAGTGGAGAACTTTCGATTGGCATAAATGTCAATGCGTTATCGAGGACTGAAATTATGAAAAATGTTTAGCGAGAGAGGTAAATCGGAATGATTCTAAAACAGAGAGCAAATTACTGGACTTTTAAACCCGCTCGAAGCTTTCACTGAAATCCCCAAACTCTTGTGGTAACGCCATCGGAATATAATTACGATGCTGGTTTAAATTTACGGTTAAACTGGGAATAATAGCGGCGCTTATTCACCGATCAATTAAATCCGAGTATATTAAATGTTCCATCCGCCTTCGCGTTAATTCAAAAATTTGAATAAAAAAGAAAAAAAAAGCTGATATATAATGCTATCAGCAAACTTGATACCACAGAAAATTAAATTTCTCTCGTGATATTCTACGAAACAATTACAGAAGTGTCCCTCCTGCTTCGAGAAATATTCCCCGCTAATTACCACGCCCCATGGTGCCCCATCACAATTCCTGATCCCCTATTGCCGTGGTTTCTCGCGCGTTAAAGTTAATTTCGTGGCTGTCCGAGCCCCAGTAATGGAACCAGTCTTACTCGTGACTTTTTCATCGGTCGAAGATAAAGGCGGACGTACATAAGTGATTCCTTCGCGACGCGAACGCGTGAAGGAACGTTTTAATTGCGCTATTTAAGGGCGACACGATGAACCGTGCGAGCAGGAAACAACGTTCGAACGGGTTTCCATGTACGGTGTCCGGCGTTACTCACACTATCGCGAATGCACGGTGTGCAATTCGTTTCGTGAAAGTCGATTCTCGCACAGAACGCAGAGGTGCCTTTAAACACCCACGTGCTGTAGCGTCGATGGTGGTGGTATGGTGGCTGAATACGCGCTAACGTCAAAGCAGGACCTGTTTCGTTCACGAGCCGATCGTTCGCGATACGCGGGCATCTAGGGCTCCGTGAAATCGTTACGATATTTATGGCGCTCGATAATCGATACCCCCGCTTTCAGCAAAAGTTGTTAACTAGTTGGAAAATAATGGCCGCCTTAAAAAGCATATCGTTACCTGATATATTTGCCTCGTAGAAGTTTACGCTTCTGTCCCGAGATAGGTGTTTATCTTTATCGCGGCTATAGGTTTATTATCGCGACCACTGGCAGAGAGTGTATACTGTATGCACTGTAAATCGAGAGTTTACGGTGCAAACGTTGTTCGTTCTTACGGGGCTCGAACATGGAAAAGATGCGGCTTTTCCATCTGCGAAGAAACATTTTTCAAAAACACGCACCTCGAGGACGTTTCGCGCGAAACGTTGATGGAAACGAAGATACCGAGGAATTTAAAAGGGGAGCTCGGAGCAACGATGACTTGTAATTCGAGAAATAACTTCATTATTATGCGAGTAAACAATTTTTTGAGCGGCTTAATTTTTTCGGAATTCTTCGATTTAACGATTAAAATCGTGCGATGATGATAATAATAATAATAATAATACGAGGAATTCCGAAGAATTTCGAAAACAAGGAATACTTTATGACCAAATGGTCGACGACTTTGCCGATGAATCAGAAAGACGATTATTACGCTGCTTGTGGGAGGATGAATGAAGTTATCGGGTCGCTGGTAGCGCGATATCTCTGTTGACAAACGATAGGGCAGAAGTGTTCGTCAAATCGTAAGTAGAATCGATGAAACGCCCAGTCATTCTTGACAATAGGATGATTTTGTGAAGTCATTACTATGTAGTGCCATCGTGTGTATATGCAATGATACGCGCAAATGTTCCGAATCGTTTAATCACGAGTCGTACACGATTTTGTAACGCGCAATACTCTCGAAATAATTGACGATTGCCATCTTCGACACCGTTCATTTTTCTAAATTTCTACGCTACGAAAGCTTGAACCAAATCTTTTGCCTTTTCAATTTCAAACATTTAACCAAACGTTTCATCGATTAAATACGAGATCTTTTGATACAGAAATGTATCAAATGATATGAAAATGTATTTCGCAAACATTGGAAAATTGTCAGGTTTTTTTTAACGGTACTCTGTAATTTTGACGTCGAAGCAGCTCTCCATCAAAAGCAAGACTTCTCGGAGAAAATACGCGTGTACACGAGCAACGCCCGCATTTCGAATATAACTCACGACGAGTCCTTGGCATTAAATATGTAAATGTTCCGTCGAGCGACAGCAACGGGCGTTTAATTCGTCGGTGAATCGACAATCGCGTGGACATCTCGTCAATTGGATTTCGGACGGCGTTCCATGAAACCATTGGCCGGTAATTAGGTTGCGCATAATGATAACCGGACAAACATGTTGTCCCTGTTAGGTTGTATTTGCGCACACTCTACTATACACCTACGTGTATCTGTGTTTGTGCAAAAAGAAGACAAATAAACGTAGACCGATTAAATTATTATTCTCACAGGAGGCTCGTTAATAGCGCAAAAGAAAAATACGTGGTTGCGCGCAGCTTGTCGTCGAAGGAATTACTCCGATCTTAATTGCCTCTTCTAAGAATGGAGAGGAAAAGTCGAAGGGTCTTGTACACACCGGTCTCGAGAGTTGTGTCTTTTTTCGACACTCACATTTGCACATTAATGAACGATTGCTGATTTATTACCTTTTTCTTTCTCTTTTCTTTGAGTGTCTTTGTTCCTTGTGACTCGGACCTTCTTTAATCCGATAGAATAAAAAAAGAAAATGCACTTTTGACATTTTAATCGTTTCTTCTTTCGTTTTTTTTTCTTTTTTTGTAGAAAACCAAGTCCGTTGAAAATTTGAGGATAGAAAATAGTACGATGAAATGCAGCACGCGATTGGCTGGGAACTCTATTCTGGAGTCAAACGAAGTAGAAAATGTGGAAAAATCGTGGCTACTTTGGGATGAAGTTGCAATTAGCGCATCGTTTGGTTGGTGTGTTAAAAACGCACCTAATTAAGCATCCGTGAGCAAGATTTCAAGGGGAGCAATCAACTCTCTGAATTGAGTTCTTTGTTGTCTTTGATTCAATTTTTTTGACCGATGCTCGAATCCTTTTTATTGGTTCTCGATTGTACCAAACCGTCGTATACAGAGTGTTTCATTATCGATTGACTTTTCCATTGAAAGTAATTCAAAATTTAAACGTTCGAAATCCAATCAATTTTTTATTTGGAAATTTACTTCGCAACGCGAAGCTTCGACGCGTAACGTTCTGATGACCAAAACGAATCGAAATGACTCATAAAACGTTATGAATTAGCGTGTATGGAATAGTCAACAAGGCCACGAATGAGATATTAAGCTCGTTAGCCGTAAACAGCTCGGTGGAATCGATTACATTACACGTTGTCAAAGTCGTCAAATTCTTCGGTCCCGTTCGCCTGCTTAAAGACACTCGGAGAAAAAAAATCTCAATCCAAAAAGACTAAAAAATTCTCGAGAAATGTAAAAATGGCAAAATTGTAGGCTTATTTTATGAACACCGGAATTACTTGCAGCTGGATTGCGTAATCGCGGCGCTGAATGATGATTTTCTCTTTCGCCGGGCAGCTACGCGATGATCGCGAAGGCGCGTGCAAACTCGGCCGCGTGCCTACAGTTACGTGCCAATGACTGTAAACAGTGAACGAGCGGAGTAATTTGCGCGGCGCGCGCGTGCTGAGTACTCGTGCCACTTATAGCAACGAGTATCGAACGGATTCCTCGTGTTCGAGAGGTATCGAGCGATTTCTCGCGCACGGTTGCGTCCGAATTTTCGAGTGCGCCTAATAACTTTATCGGTGTCGTCTTCGCGGCATCGTGAATTAATTGAGCGCGAATCATCGATGAGATCGAGTACGAAAATTTAAAGCGAACGTAGGAAAAAGAAGAAATGTAACATTCCTTGCGAAATGGATACGCCATGAAAGAAGATCGAACGTTTATCGATAAACCGTGTCTCGGACGTAATGGCCGCGATAAATCCGCTTAAATACAGAAATAAAAATTCTCCGGCGAGCAGGACCGATCGAGAGATCGCAAGAATTCGCAAGGCACCGCGGAAAAATATTGCCTCGTTATGTCTGTACCAGCACTTTCGGCCACTTGCTTCGCTTATCTGTCGCTCCATTTGCATGAGAAACTGCAACCTCGACGCGATATTCCTCGGAGTCCAGTCGTGATTAGAGGAGCCTAAATGTGAGAGGCGTCACGAGCTACGGAGAGAAAGATCACCGTGTTCCACCTTCGTTCCTCGTTCTCGTTCACCGAGTTCCTCCCCGGAGAAAGGGAGGCACATCGAATAACTTCTCGTGTTACCTTGGACATTAAACGCTCGTAAAAAGTTTCGGCCACGCCGGGTTATTGCAATAAACACGCGAGAACTGGCAACGAGTGTTGCTTTCCAAGTTCGTGGACAGGAAACGAGTGAACGGTGTTGCGACGAATCATAAAAATCGATTTTCTAACTCGGATTCGTTGAAATATTGGAATATTGGAATATTAATGTATCCAATCAGCGATACCACGGTCAAACATCCTACGCGTTTCTCCTCGTCAAACTCTATAATTAATTCTGCTTAAACATTTAATATCCGCACAACGATTATTATCCTCCGGTGAATATTCTACGGACGTGAAGAAAAAAACAAAAAAATATTAAGTTTTCGAGTTTCCTCGAGCACACAGAGGAGCCTGAGTACAAAAATGGTACCTCGATGAATCTTTATCCGCCTTCGTGGTTCCTCGCACACCGAAGCGCGTTTTACGTGGCCACGTCACACCCACGCTTGCAACGCGTGTACATGCAACGGCACTTCACGGGTTCTGGGCTTGTGGTGAACCCTCGAAGGCGGGTACGATGCTTAGAAGGCTATAAAAAGAGAAAGCTGGACGGTATAGAGGCATACACGCACTTACACACCAGCGTACACGTCGCTCCGGTGGGTGTGCAACAGGGTCGTGTAAGTGCGGGCTGTAAAACGTACGACAGGATTATCCTAAGACCGTTTCTTAACGGCCTGCCGTGCGCATTGGTCGTGTTTCTACCCAGAAAATAAACGGTATAATAAAATTTTCGGGGATACGCTTTTATGAAATTGCGATAAAAAGGCCGACTGTTGGAACTGTTGGTGGACCGGTCGGTCCAGTGAAGAGATTTTATGTAATTCGTCCGTAGATGCGAGTACAGATCGGTTCTTCTTCTCGGTGGATCGTAAAATTCTACGAAACGACGAAATTTCGTACAAAGTCGGCGCAATAAAAGGGTTTCCAGGCGTCTCAGGAATTCACTGGCTGATTTCGAGAGTCAGGCCTTCGTTTAACAAACCCGTACCAGTCGCGTATAATTCTCTTGGAATACTAGGAACAGAAAGGATCTTACCGATCCCGAAATTTGCATAAAACTTCGAAACGATTTCTTCGAAGAAACGATCTTTGAATCTGGATACCTTCGAAAAATATGTGTCGACGACCGAAACGAACAGAGCATACGAGCACTATTCGGTACCAAAAATTTGTTCATCGTCTATCGTAAAGAAGAAAAATGTAGTACGATCAACTCGTATAATGATTTTACACCAAGTATAAGTAGCGAAACGCGAGCCAGTTTACTATTTTTTATTATTCCGACTTTGTCCTGTACATGTAGCTCGTTGCTTAATAGCCAGGCATGTCGTATGCCTAGAGCAACGACCAGTGTAATTATTGGCCCGTCTCCCACTTTTCTTGATCCAGCGTTACGTTGTTCACTGCCACACCGACACCAACAACGTGGTACGACTGGAGTGAAAGAAAGACCGTCGGTGACCCACAAAATTGGGATCCTTCCGAGACGCGTACAATTAATATCGTGGGTCACATTTATTGGAAAGACTCTCGAGACGACATAATTTGTGCAATTTGTATTGTTCCAGTGTGACGATCTTTTAAATAAACGAAAATTAGTATTTTGTCCATCTGATATCGATCCTATGCGTATTCTCATTCGAGTTACGCTATCTCGAGGTAATCGGGTCCACCTCGAGCGGTCGCCTGTCGTCCTTAATCATTCGATTGGATCTAATTTGCCTTCATGATTCTCCGTGTCGTCGTCTTCGTTGTTGGTTCAAGGGCGCATATTAAGACTCGTACGCAACGCTCCTTTCCTCGATGGAATCAGTGTTGCAAGGAGGAATCGTAATATAAAATTCGAAGATTTTCTATCTTCTTGAGCCGTATTTCGGGAAAGGAACCTTTCTAAAGGGAACTCCGTCAGGTGCTTGCCATCTGCCGTCCGTCGATTGGCCCTTCAGGGAACGAAATCCACCACGGAGACCCTGTTTACCGCTGCCAGCCAAAAACAGCAGAGTTTGCTGTTGTTCTTCGAACATCGTAACTCGAGAGGATCGTGGTCCGCGAGTAAATTGACACGGCAGGAATACAATTCGAATTTCCGGGTTCTCGAAACTGGTGAAATTTCTCAATCCTAAGTATACTTCTGTACAGGACAAGTATTTTTACTTTCGATGCAACATTTTTTGGCGCATGAAACGACAATTATTTGGCGGTGGTACAAAAAAATTTCAGATACAGGGAATTTTGTATTCCGAATATAAAGCACTACGGATATAGGGAACTCTATACTCTGGATATAGGGGACAGTGTATTTAGGCCAGTCTGTACGGAGCAATTTGTGCAAGACATTCTGCACACAGCATTCTATGTAGAGCATACTATGTAGGGTGCTCTATATAGTAGTTTCATACATATAGTACCCTATATAGATTGTTTCATACGGAATATTCTTCAGACATAGGCACAACGTTTTCTACGATACCATCCGACATCCCGTAAACGACCTGTTCTACGAAATACCCTATACAACGGTCCATACGATACTCCAAAGTAACATCCCATTCTACATAAATCACCCGAAATATCCCAACTCCAGGCTTCAATACCGTACCCAATACCCGAGGCAGAAACAAGTTACCATTGCCTATCCCATCCTGTTCCAATTGTAAATTGCATTTGCGTCGAAACAGCTCGCTATCGCGACCAAACTTTTAATTTCTTAATTGCAACCACAAAGCTAACAGAAACCTAGGAAACGTGATAGTATTAGCTATGATCGGAGCAATTACGCGAACCACGCTCGTTCCAAGCGATTATCGTGCGTCGAAGAGAATAATTTTAGGCCCGCGATAGCGATCGTTCGCTAATTCGCCGCAATCGAGAACAATTTACGGCTCGACCTTCGTTTATTGCCGCCGGTGCAGCGTCGCAGCTGCGATCTGTGTCACGGAATCGGCGTCGTGTCTCGCGTGCCTCTGGAAAAACTCGAACGGAGCTCGTGCCGCGCTCGAGAGTGAACCGGCTGAAAGGGAAAGAAGAGGGGAGGGTAAAGATGCTAAATCTGCTTTACTCTGCTCGCCGCGACGGATAGAATCGGCCTACATTTCCGGAGGCAAGCGCCGCGATGATGCAACCGCGAGTGAAGCGAAACAGGTGCGGATGCACGCTAGACCGTGCGAAAATGAAATTTAGGGTGACGTATAGAGCATTCAAAGAGACGTACGTGGTCGTAAATAAAGGGGGAAACTCGTATCTTGCGGAGGAACGTTGGCGATTACTGTGCTAAATAATTAGGAGAGCCCTGGTATTGCGGGAGCGAGGATCGAGCGTTTAAAAAACGATTGCATCGCTGTTTATTCGTTGGTTATTGTTCGCTTGGAATTTCACGAACTTTTGGAGTTGGTAACCTTGGCGTTTGTAACAGTACGGATTGATTAATTAGATATCTTTAATGTTCAAAACGATTCAAATTATTCGATTGAACGTATCTTTGATATTAGGAATAGCAAGAATTGTTTAATCTCTCTATTCGGGTTCTAGAAATCGAAGCTCAGTTCTGAATTATCGCTTACAAAAAAATTTATACAGATACAATTTGAGATGGGTCGAGAGATAGGAGCAGTTACATTCAATTGGAATGGTTCGTTAAAATTGGTTAAGATCCGATGAGTAGATAGGGATAAAAAATGTCTGGTACAAGAAAGAACTTAGTGGTTGTAATTACTATGGAAATAGCGGGGGAAGGGGAGAAATTCCGAGACGGTGAATAATTAAAACGAGAAACGTTTCGGTAAGCGCCGCTTAAAAACACTGTGAATTCATCCGGTCGAGAAGCAGCTC
Organism: Ctenoplectra terminalis; assembly: GCA_019453375.1. NCBI lineage: Eukaryota > Metazoa > Arthropoda > Insecta > Hymenoptera > Apidae > Ctenoplectra > Ctenoplectra terminalis. Next base: position 1,484 of record SMSQ01022067.1, on the reverse strand, counting down.
GACTCTCGGTGCCTGTACATTTAAGCATTGATTCTTTCGACACAGAGGGAGACGCTCCCGCTCGATGACAATAACGAGAGACGATTATTCGGAGAGCCTGCGGCTCGATGACAATGCTGCTAATAGGTTTTTCAGATGTCTTTCGAGCCAAAGAGGGAACGCTTCAATATTCATGGAATAATAGTGGCAAATCTGTACTGGGAAAAAAAAAAAATTAATCTCAGATGCGTGAAATTTCTTTTTCGTTTCGAATTCGTTCATCTCGTGTTCCGCTAATTTTATGGTTTATAGTTTCCATCTTCTAATGTTCTTTTTTTTTAACGAGTTCTATGCCATTTGCGTAAAACAAAAATTGACCGTGGTTAATGGATTTGATTTCGTTCGGCAGTTTCGAGTCATCTGACGGTCCGCTCCGTCTTTCGCAACCTTTGTATCCCGTCTGCTCTACTGCAGGTCGGTAAGAAAGGATCCTATGCGATCGATATCCTTTCGGCGGGAAATAGGAATATTCGTGATCTTTAGTTGGCTTGGTCGACTGTAAGCAGCTGCTACGCGGTGTTCGAGGCGCCTCCGCTCCAACGAGCCGTTAGTTACCTTCCTAAGGAAACTAAGAATCGATTTTCTCGACGTTTCCGTTCGAACATTATTATTTAAACAAGCATGTACGGTCGTCGGTCTTCGAACAGAACACGTTGCAACGATTAAAATTCTATCGCGAGATGAATCTTCTCGAAGATCAAAGCGAACATTGTCACTTTCAAATTTTTCGTACAATTTAATTCTAAAGGTTGAAACATTGTCCGACATCAAAGTAAAAGATAACGAACATCGCTCTCTCGTATAAAGGAATTTATTTTTCGAGTCCAGACACGCACAGTGCCAAGGGTGACTGGTGTCTGTTGGCACGGGAACTTTAAGGCGTCGTCGCGTGGTTCGCCTGCACTTTGGTCTGGAATTTAAATGGACGAAGAAACGTTTAAACACCCAATAATTCTGGTTTATGGAACAGGATTTAAATAGTTTAATTTTCCTGCGTGTTCCTCGAGTTTCGCAAGACGTGTTACGAAAAAGCTTCGAATTGAAAACAAAATGGTTTCTAGGCTTCGAGAGCCGATTGTATCAAACGTTTCATTCAACTGGAAGAAGAAAGAAAAGAGAATTAGCGACGATTAAGAAAATCGCTGACGCCGCGTCTTGCCCTGAGCGACAAAACAAGAAGCTGACCCAGTTAAATTCTTGAAAACCCGACGGAAAAGCTAGCGTTGACAGCGTACCGCTGAATCTGCATTCCTCGCGTCTGATTAAAACATAAGTAGTTAGACGTAGCCGTGCGAAGAATTTCAATTTAACGTCACGCGAAACTGTAAATCCTGGAGAAATTTCATCAAACGTTTTCTTGGTTTAATTTTCCCGCGGAAGGAAAATCCGTTTAGAAACTTCTTACGCTGAAAGCAATTTCAGGTCTCTCTCTTTTTTTTTTTTTT
>SMSQ01022065.1:1164-14731 GCA_019453375.1 Ctenoplectra terminalis | reverse complement strand
GCTTCATGTCAAACGTCTGATATTTTCTTCAGAATCGTTTCAATACCCTACAAATATTTAGACTACATACCTACTTATATGTATACATGTATAACCAATTAAAAATCTAAAACTTTCAAGTGCTTCATAAGAAAACCGCATAAAATCTTACATACTGATTTCAAAAGTATCTCATACAATAGATTTGTCGTAAACACAACTCGAAATTATGATTTAATTATTCTCAATTTGATCGTATCACGGAAATACGATTACAACGAAATGATCGATTACTCATTCATATAAATTCTATTTAATTGTGCAAATAATAGTTGTTAACGTTCTATTAATACTGTTAATTAATTCTTTGCACTCGAAGTTTTTTTTCATTCATATTACCAGCAACTCGAACCAGTTTCAGTGAAAAAATCATATTTATATATACGTAAATGATGTGCGCATTCAAAGGAAAGACATCATTGTATGTTATTATTTTTTTTTAATTCATTATAGATTCAAACGTTGTGTTATTTGTCAGCAAAAGTGATTTGTCTTTGTCCTTATGGTATGAACTAAATATTATTTGCATTGTCTCCATAGCGGAGCCCTCGAGTTTGAAGACAAATTTTAAATGGCTCCGCTCCGGAGCCCTCGAGTGCAAACGGTTAATATGCAATTTTATAGGAGTTGGCTATTAAACCTAGAAAGACTAAAGGTGAGAAGACTTGTAGAGTCCACCAATTAAAAAATATTAAAAATATATTATTTCTCTCATTTAAAATATTATCATTTATGTTTCATCGTCTTTGTCTCGTTATTGTCCCTTGTCTCCAAGATTAATATTAAGGAATCGATTTTGATTTGGTAAATATATTATTCGGAAAAAGAAAAGCATTAGGAACGAATTTTCTTACTATATCTTGTTAAAACGAAAAACTGTGGGTAAATATTCACAGAAATGGAGCTAACTAGTATGTTGTCAAAGTCATCATTCTCGGTAGTGTTATGAAGATCTTGGTTAGCGGTCACCGTTTATTAGGAATATACAGTATATACATAAGAATATACATATATACCATCGCGTAGTAAATCATTCGAAAAATTTCACCCACACAGTTACAGACGTCCACACTTGGAACATAAGAAAATTATGGAGAGATATTCATGAAAGTATCCAGCAGTAACTATTGGCAATAACAGTGATTCTAGTGACTTTTAAATATAATAACGGAAAGTAATAGTGAGGATAATGGAAAAGAAAATGTCAATGTTTCTGCGGTTATCAGAAATATTGTCGTATTACTTCATGTTCATGTTATTTCTTTCCAAACATACGAAGCAACTATTATTCTTAAAATATTTATTTTTAAAGGATGTTTTCTAAACAAAGCTACAATAAATTTAAGTGAGCCCTTTACGATTAGTCTTAAATGCGATGATTCAAGTCTTAGTTTCTCTAGGATTAAATAATGCTACAAAAATTGTTTAAAAATGATTTATATTATGATTAATTGAAAAGGTATAATTAGCACGGCTTAAATTTAATAAAAAGAATAAATTTAATACTGTGATCAAAACAGAAAAATAGCTTTTTCATTGAGCATTATCAAAATTTTTTATCTACTCATCTGCCGATAACTAAATGTAAACGTGTTACCTCGAATATTTCCGTAATATCAGTGCCCTTGGTAAGACGAATCCATTCCGCTCCTCCTGGATGATATTTTGCGAAGCCTTCTAAATCATATAAATTATTTCTGATCCTCCATAAACCTTCTGCGCCGTCTATTTCTCTCCTAGCTTCGAGAAAACTGTATGCTGTTTTTAATTTAACGTCTCTTCCAGGAAAATATTCCAATCCCGGTATAGAACTTTCTAATTTCTGCATGGTGTTCTTATTATCCTGCACAATATATTTGTATATACATATATTAGCGTTTCAAAATATGTCGTATCATTGTATACATCAAAATAATTCGAAAATTTGATTTAGAGATTTATCAATATGGATTATCAATTTCCGTTTGGAACGTATCAACAAGTTTTACTGTTTCTTCTCTAAATCTATAAACGTAACAAAAATATTTTTCGAAAATTTCCTTTCACGATATAGAAATAAAAAACCAGAGAATAATCTGTTTTATAATTGTAATAAACATAATACATTTCCCACGTTTATAACTCGCATTAATTTTTTCATAGAAAACAGTGAAATAGTGAGTAATGAAAAGCTTCACTAATTTAAAGGTTAAAACTAATAATAGGATTTCAATATCATTTTTTGTCAATTTAAATTTTATTTAAAAATTTGGAGACACTTTGAAATTGTATTGAGATGAAATATTAAACGAGATTAAATAATAGTTAAAAGTATTAATTGTTTTCATTTATTTTCAAATTTAAAGAAGTTAAAGAGCTGCATTATTGATAGAAATCTTGTGTATTATATTCATTATGTAAATCTATTATATTCTTGTTTATTTCTTAAATAAAAAAAGTCAGGATTCCAATCATTAAGAATGAGAAAACATTAAGATGTTTCAAGACGTTACATTGACAAGATTGTACAAATATAAAAAACACAAATATCTTGCAAAATGCTTCTAAGTTCTCTCATTCTTTCGTCAAAATAAAATATCTATAGAATCATTAAAAAATTTATAATAAATCGTATCGAATAAAATATGTCACTATATCAATTCACCACTAAATGTATGTACAAAGTAATCTAATTAAGAATAATTGCAATATATCTAATAAAAATAATACGAAGAAAACTCTTCGGTAAATTCATATGTTTTATTTACGCACAATTGTAAGAAATAAAATCAATATGCCATATAATTATTTTAATTTACGCATTTTAAATAATGTGGCGAAATCTAATAATAATACCATAAACATAATTACAATTCCTCCATGAATAATAATTTTATATTAATACCACGCTAACAAATTAGGAAATACCTTGAAAGAAAAATCATGTATAACAATTGTTCGATATTCTATTTCATATAAAATAAGAAATAATTTTTAATATTAAATCTTGTAAAAATAATTCTGCCCATACACAAGAAATTCTTGAAACTAAATTAAAATCTGCATTGCAACGACTCGTCTGTACAATTGCAATAAACATAAAATTTTTCTTGTACAATAAATCTCTTGAATTCACTCAACATTAATACAAACAGATGGCAACAGTTCTATTTGAAATGGTTTAGGACATAGATCAACAATTTTGATATCAACTTTACATCCCCAAATTTTTTGCTTTTCTTCAAATAACTCATTTTATATTTATTATTACTTAACTAGTTATCAACATAACTAAACAGTAATTAGTAAAAATTTAATTATTTTTATTCAACTGCAAATACGGAAAAATAAATAAAACAACGCAAATTTTTGCATCGTTGTGACTATTGCGCAATATTTATTATAACGTAGTGCCTATGAAATTATTGAGCCAGAAATAAAATCTTAAGAACGACGTAAAATTCCTAGGGTTGGGATGGGGCCCGCAAAAAAATGTTGTTCAAGAGGGAGGTCCTTGGACTACATAAGTTGAAGAATTTCTGGTCTAGGATATAACAAAGGCATCGGTGGAAATTGCTCTGACGTATTACAGGGTTGCATAAAAATAAAACCGCCGTCACAGTTGGCCAAATATCGAATCTAGCTGATTAAAAATCATACTGATCAAAAGCTGCTTTTAATGTCAACTTGTATAGGATCGTTGTAAAGGGGAGACCTTAATCTTCGAATTTCTGTTAACTTGAATTGCAAATACAAATTTTTTAAAGATTTTTCAATCGTTTTAATTATATGTAAATTTTGTTGTTCGCTTATTTGCCTAATGTAATTATATATAGTCTAGTACAATTTTGTCAATACTATGCTACGTATACTACTGTATTGTATTACTTTAAACATAATTAACTCAATAAAAATTTTAATGTATTTTTAATCATACCTATTATTGAAGATTTACCATAAAAGAAAAATGCAGTAACATAAAATAATTAATTACGTCTAACGCATTACTTTACATTTTTCAAGTAAATTTGAGCTACAATGCTATAATGACAAACATATTTTGGCGATTGGTTTCTTTGATTGTTAATATTTTTTGCAATTTTTTCCTACAGATAATATAAATGTCGATATTTATCTACAATTTAACATCTAAATTATTGCAAGTTATGTATGCATTTCAAAATCAAAGTTATTTGAAGTCCACAATATTTAATTTTTGGTATGTACTTCTTAAGTACTACCATAAAAAATATATATAAAATTACATTTTAAACCAAAATTATTAAGTTTAAGACTTATGTTGATTCAATATTTTTTATTTATCTCAACGAGTATTATACACCACAAAAATCTTAAACCCCCTTTATAAGTGACCAAAAACTACCCACGAACTTCGAAGTTCCATTAATCAACATTCTGTAAATATTTGCAACTGGTTGTTACAAAACTAAAAAGCACAAAGCCTGAGTTACTAAATGTAATAAAAGTTTTGACACATCTAAGAGGATCGTTGACTTTTACTCTAAAAACTGAAATGCGTGAAGTAAAAAATTAGCTACGTTTGAACACGCCTACTTTAAAAATATCATTAAATTTTTTTTAATACCATCCATAGAAAAGGAAAAATTTGCAGATAATATCACCTTCAACCCGAAGTAGAAACATTAACCGTTAAGCGTTATTCTTAAAAGTAATGGTGACTACAGATTTCTGATTAAGTTTTACCTATTTAAAAAATTTTAATGCCTAAGTGATATTTCATCTCAACATCTATAGGAGTTTAAGAACTTGAACATATTGATAATTAAGTAACAAGAAATAATAAAATTTTGAATTTTTATCAGCTAGATTCTCTGTGTTTGTGTCAGTTTGTGGATGGAACGAGTCCAAAAAATCTATTGTAGCAAAATAAATATACACGGAACAAACTATATTATCTGTTTCGCAATACTATGTATATAATATATAGTTTTCTTCGAAAACAATGAATATGAAATCTATGTTATTGTTGTTACTCATGTTGAGTGAGAAATTAGAAAGGAATGTCGTCAAAGATAAAGATCTGTGTAAGCAATAAAAGTTCATCGCCACGAGGATCGATAAGTATAAAGGAAACACAGTTACAACGAGGAGAACATTCAACTGTGTAAAAAGCAATATATTTCAAAAAATACTCAAGCAATACACGTATAGTACTAAAATATTTTGAACAAGACTTTTGTACGTGTGCAATAAAAGTTAATTAAAAAATTAAAAACTTAAATTTAAAAACTTTACAAAATTTTTTACCACTACTTCGGACATCATATTGTATATTAAAGGCTTTCTTTTTAATTAAGCATTGCATTTTACGTAAACGATGTTAAAACGTTGATAAGCGAGTGGAATAGTTTCCAAGAAACGATAGCAACGAACCGTGTTATTGTAAACTCGAGTTATATTATTTACTCGTGTGGAAGAACGTGATGATAATTTAATTTTTATTAAATTATTCATCATTTTTCAGATTACACCAACCATCTTACAAGGAACCATCTTATTCTGAGGAATATCAACTGAGACATCGTAATTTTAATTATACTTGGTATACTGGTAAAGTATTTTAAAATATTTGACAGGTATTTCTTTTAACAGCCCATGTACACTGCCGCTCATAAGTATGTGGACACTTACCATGTTCATGAAATTTGTGATACATAATGTATATTTTTATTATTAAACAATATTTGTTGCCAAATTCTATTACGAATATGTATGTAATGTATTCTAATAGTACTAAATTATCAATTTAGTTATTTAATTTTTTTAAGTAAATAAAAGATATAACTTTTTTTAGGTAGGTATAAGAATTAAGGAAGTGTCCACATACTTTTGAGCGGCAATGTAGATATTCAGGGGGTGACACGACCCTTCAAAGTTGAGGATCAAAAACCTTCTACGCCCAATAATTAAAAAACTAACAGACACAGAAAAAGAAACTGGTGAAAAGGAAAATTGCTTGAAATTTTATATAAAATAATGTAGCATAAATGAAATTTAAAGAAACTCATAGATGAAATTTTGCGTTCTGGCTATATTTAACACTAAACCTACCGACGACTAAATTATACCTATTTGTATCAAAGAAATTACAATAATAGATACTTGGAAAAATACATAATGCGGCAGAAACAAATCTTTAACCATATATTTTACAAAAAATCACAAAAAATCACAAAAAATCACATAAAATACTCAAAAGTGCACAGTTAATAATTTATAAAATTTGGGTAAGAAAAAAAGGACCGGTCATTTGACCGCTTCGGTAGCGTTAGTGTTAAAGAGCTACAACACCTCCTGGTATATTAAAAAATGCCATGATCGCGATGTAAGACAATTTTCCACCAATTTTTAGAAAAGGTAACAGTAAATAAACTCTTTACATACTTACTTTTTTATTAATCAAATGTATACGCAATATTACAATTGGCAACAACAGAGTTCATATATTTTTACAGAAGCTGTTGGAATAACACTTTTAGAATTACACTCGACATTTTTTTAAAAGACAATTGTATTTTTTATCTACTCAGCATCCGAAACTAATTCGTACCTATTTATCGTATCGTTAAATTCGTCTCGCATCGCATTCCAGAATACGTTGTGGCCATTTTCTTTAAGAACTACAACACGAATTTCGCATCATGACATCTTTTTAATTTACCAGAACGCGTTGTGGCTATTTAAAAGCAGCCTTTGAATTTAACAAAAAAGAAACAATTAGCGGATTTCCCGTTTTTATTCTCGATTAAAGCAAAAGTTTATCTTTTAATAGTTCTTGTAAGCATTATACTATAAAATTGCAACGTAGAAATGAATTGATTTAATAGATAATGTAATCGAATGTTTACGCAAAGTTCTTATCACTTTTCACTCAATACATAGCTAAGAAACATTTTCCTTTACGCTACGTTTCAAAATTATGATTTTATAATTAGTTCAAGCTATTATCACTTGATAATGGCAACAATGATAACAATTCTCAATCACAGTAGTAATTGATAGTAATTTTTAATCCAGTTTTTCTCACATTCCAAATATATAACGTATTGCATATGTTTTTAAAAAAATGAATTGAAAATTATTTAAGCTTGTTTCGATAACAAATCACACTGTCTAACAATAAGACGTATTTTGCTTCGATTGTTGATGATTTGATTCTTGTAGATTTTCGTGCATTGATTATGAATCTGCAAATCGTTTTTCACCAACATTCTCAATTCTTGGGTAACTCAATTTAAAAAAAAAAAAACAAAAATTAAAATTGTAACTTTAAACATTTTTTGTGACTTAACCGTAAAAGTTATGCAAATAGCTCTTGCAGAAAATAATTCTATAAACTCTTCTAAATAAATGATATTGTATAACGTTATAAACATTTAAACTTGTTTGAACAATCGTTAAAGCGAGTGAAATATCCGTTACGAACCAATTTTTTCGAGTATTGTTGAGTTTAATTTGAAAATTTAGGATCTAAGATAAAATTCAATTGTACCACAGGATAGAGTAGATAATTTTCTTATAAAAATCATCATGGAAAGCTACAGAACAAATTTTATTTTCGATTGAGAAAATAAAATAATTCTACGAGACACGAAGTATAATCAGGATAACGCAACGGAATACGTCAAGCAATCGTTCGCGTTGAGGATCACTGGCAATACCTCGTGTCTCGCAGAACCATTTCTTCCTCTCTATTAAAAACAAAATCTGTTTTATAACTTTCTTTAATGGTTTCTGCAAGAAAGAGATATATTCTGTCGCGTGGTATAGTTGGATTTTATTTTAGGCCCTTAACTTTCAAAATAACAGCGTTAAACGTCCTTCGCTTAAGTTAGAGATCCTTTAAACATATTTAAATGTTTATAATATTGTAGAAATATATATCATTTTAGTTGGAGAGTTAATAAACTCATTTTCTGCAAGAACCACTGGTATAGCTATTCTAGTTAAACCACAAAAAATGTTTAAAGTTAAAAATTTCATTTTTTTCGAAAACTGAATTACTCGAAAGCAGAGGAGGGTGGAGAAAAGCAGTTGAGAGATTCATAATCAGTGTATGAAAGTGTACGACAACCATGTATTGGTTATTGCGAAATATAAAAAAAGTAAAAGAAAAAAAAATTTATTATACAGTGACTATTAAAAGTATCAACCTCCTTACGAAACAGTACACGACGTCTTAGAAACACCAGTTTAGGTCGATTTTACGTCTGAATGTTTTATGACCTATTTTGAACGTCTTAAAACAGTCTAGTACAAGAATTTTGGACGATGTTACAAGTTACGATTTAACTCATTTATTATGTTCCTAAAAATTAATGTTAATTGTATAACAGTTATGACTATGCATATTTTCGGTGACATGTGTATCGATGTGACATCAAAAAAATTTTCATACATTCAGAAATATGTATAGAGAGAGACAAAGTTTAGATATCTGATTTTAATAAAACGTAACGAATAAAATGACACATCAAAAAAGATGGTCGGGTTACATTGACCCGAATACTACAAAAGGGTTAAAGATGATCTAGTTTGTAAATAAAACGTAACATCAGACATTATCAGATATCTTTAAGACGCTTGAACGTTTGGAACAAACATCTTCAGGACGTTCATGAGACGTCTCTGTACTTGTCAATTCGCGTTAATTAAAAAAGAACAGTTATCTAAATCTGAATTGTTCAACTACTTTAAATTTTCAAGCTATTTTTTCCTTAAATTACTTGGCGTAGAAAATTATTTGATTATTTTCATGCCAAAAGCAATACTAAATCAATAATTAACTTAAAATACGCGTTAATAAGTTATCCTTTTTTTTTATATGATGTATTCTACTTGTTTCTCCTAATTGCATAAGTTGAATAATCGAATTTTTAATTTTACACTGTTTAGATAAGTAATATCTTAATGCTCATTATTACAAGTTGTTTTCAAGATAATATTTGTTTTACCAAAAATTTCCTCATAAATTCGTAACATATCAACGATAAGAGAAGAGCAAGTAAGAAAACGTAAAATGTGAATGAAACACTGTCATTTTATTTATTTATTTTTTTCTTTTGAATGCAACATTTACCGTTTATGAAATAAAAATTATTTTTTAAATAGTATTCCACTGTAGTTTATAATTCTTATTAATGATTAGCACTTTCATGTTATTGTTAATATACATTCAATTTGTATTCATATATATTTTTTGTTATTAATATGGTATTGCAATTAGAAATATCTCGAGGGCCACATTACAATTAGGAAATTCACATTTTATTTTACATTTAATTTTACTACATATTGTAATAATAATTTTAACATACCAAGACCGCAGTTGATCGTGTCTAAAGATTGTTCATAAACGTTTAAATTACGAAAATTATAAGATGTAAGTGATTTTTCTCATCTATTTGCGCATATTTCGACGTAGTGAATAACAAGTTATTAACCCTTTGCCCTATAACCACGAGTCACACTCGTCGCGCCAATTCTGGATAAAATACAATAAAAACACACAATATTTATGATAAAGTTCAATTTTAGCTTTAACTGTAATTTAAATTTATAATATTGAAAATTAGGGAATACAAAATACGTGTAAAATTTGAATACTTTGCATTTGACAGAGTGTCGAAGACGCGAATAACTATTACTAATATGTACGATGATTGAAGAAATTGTAAGCCAAGGGGTTAATAAACAATAATATTTATTTATTCGTCACGTGTATCATTTATGGCAACTGTTATCGAGATATCGATCACTGAACGAAAAAATACTTTAGAAGCAATAACACTAATTAAAACCGCACCTTACCGTGTCGCTGTACGTACTGCTTTGAATGAAACACTTCGAAATGCAATTCTTCTTTCTTATATATGTGAAACAAACACCTACTGGTCAGAATCTGAACGAACTAGTGTGTACTTTGACCCGAAACGATAGCCGATCCAGCAAACGATTTAGTTATGCGTTCTTACAGAAACGTTCGAGGCAGTGTAAACTGAAACAAATGTATGTATATTATGTTTATCGGAAAGTTCTGTCACTTTCACGATCAATGAGACGAAAATGTAATGTCAGTGTCAAAATATTTATCTCGATGCTTAACATATTCCCAATATCTTCAGCTTTCTTAATTCTGCTTTCACTGCTCCACTGCTCTTGTTTTCTCCAAAATTTATACAATATCCCCTCTCACACAAATAAAATACAGTAGACTCTCGTACAACGCGGGAGATACGCTCCGCGTAATAGGAAATCGCGTTATACAGGACATACATTATCGGACCAATTTATGCAAGTTCAAACATTTCTCTCTTATATCTTTAAATGTGTATGTATATGTATTATTATTATTTTTTTTAAATTATCAGCTTCACTGTTCATACATAAACAATAGATAAGTGTATACATTTGTTTTTCTAAACAAAAAGTCAGAAGCTATGTGAAGATGTTCAATTTATCTTACGTGTAATACGGGATTGTTTATCGCGCTGTATGAGTACCAGTTGCAATTTTTTCGTCGCGTTATACGGGAGTCTACTGTATAATTCTCATTTTTAACAAAAACCAATTATAATTTATAAAAATCAAAATATTGAAACATATAATAAAACTATTATGTTGACTGATTCATAATTTAGAGATAAACTTAGATTAACTGTTAACTGCAAGAAAATCTTCATGAGTGGTTAAAAAATTATGAATGCCGATGCGATGAATATCTTGTATAATACGTTTAAAAAATATGTTATGAGAATATGTTGGTAACCTTAACAAAACTGAATTTTCTAATTCTTATTGATTACTCTCAGCCCAATTACAACGTTCCTGGATTAGTGCAACTTTTTTACTGTAATTTAGTACAATGAATCACATGAATCGACGATTATTCACAAACACATAAATCGACGATTATTCACAAAAAAGGAGCCATCTTTGATTTCGATAATTTTTCAATATATTGTCAAGTCATCACCCTAAGTAGTGTTACGAAGGTTTCATTTGGCAGTTATCATTTATTAAAAAGTTTCGAGAAAAGTACATAATTTTCTAGGCACCATTTACATCTAATAAAGTGTGAATAACCAGCATCTATTTTTTTAGGTAACCCAAATAACCCTAAATCTATCCAAACCTAACTCAAACTCATTTCTGATTAAAGTAAAATTAGATTTGAGTTAAGTTTGGCTTAGTTTTTTTCTCGGAGAAGTGGGCCCTTGTCCACGTTCATACTTATTAATACTACTGTATCAAAATACAAAATAATTTTGCTCTCTCCATAATCTTTCAATATTCCGAGTATGGACATTCGTGACTATGTTGAAAAAATTTTTTTAATTATCTACCAGGTGATGCTGATACATATTTTTATCAATTTATCCAACAAGAACATTCGATTTACTATTCTTTATTTTAATAATTTGTATTTATACAAATGGTGCTTGACAGTATTATGTGTAATATTAATTATACAATATTTACTTTTAATTAAATACAATATATAATTATACAATATTTACTTTTAATTAACATACAATGTATAAGTATACAATATTTACTTTTAATTAATATACAATATATAATTATACAATGTTTACTTTTAATTAACATACAATATATAATTATACAATATTTACTTTTAATTAACATACAATATATAATTGTAGAATATTATACAACTTTTGTTTAAATTTTTTAATAAACGGCGACCGTCAACTATAACCTTCGCAACGCTACTCAGGGAGATGATTTTGACAAACATACCAAAAGATCATCAATATTTGAAGTGACTCCGTTTTTTGTGAATATTTATCCATGAATCATTTTATAATGAAAGTAAAAAACTTTGTATTTTTGGTCGTGTGTTCATGAAAATATTATCAATAAATAAATAATGTTATTTAAATAAAAATGTATCCAAACATGATTTTAATCAGATTGTTTTTCAACTCAAACATTATCAATGATACTGCAATTTTCAAATCGAAAATTTAAGAAATAAATTTTTATCAAGGTGCTTATACAATAAAGATATTAAAATTACAGTTTTTAATGACCGGAAATTTTCCAATTACTAATAAAATGAATTGTATGTAAACACGCTTTACTGGACCAGTGTTAAAAAAAGTTGCTTCGTCATTGAGCATGCCGGACGATAAAACAGCATTATCATCGTTGAGTTGATTATAAAATAAAGCTATTCTGAAAAGTGCTTCTCATCTGCTTTTCGTTGCAACCAAATGAAATAAAAATAATACTTTGTTTTAAAATTTTTGTAATTGCTATTATTGAACATTAATACTTTCATTCCATCGTGTCATCGCAAGTATTCAATACAGATTCTGTAGAAATAGTGACTTATCCCTATGTAGTATTCTATTTATGTACTTACTACTCTCATTAAGCTACGTAATATAAATGTTTATAAATAATTTCTATATCAAATTTAATTTATAATGTCAGATAAAATTTGAAATTGTTTAATAGACAATTCTAAATCATTCATCAACGGATTACATAATTTTTCATCATATCCTAACAATTGTGCAAAATACACAAATATTGTTTAAATAAATGTTGTGTTTTTATATACATCGTTAATAAACCCGACAAAGTTGATAAAATTGATTACTGTCGGTAAGTAAAGAGAAATCCTTCTTTTTCGAACGTTAAAATTTATTTTAAATGTTAAAAAATAAAATAATGTGAAAAACAAATTGAAGAAAATTTAAAAAGTAATCATAAATATAATATTTCGAATTCGTTAGAGATAAAATTCGAAGATTACAGTTCAAAGTTCATTTTGTACTGATATATAAACTTAAAAAAAATGTTTTATTATGTTTAATCATTATTGTAATTTTCTTTTCTTTTTTCAATGATTTCTTGTCGTTGATACTTCGTTCGAAAAATTCAATAGATTTCGAGTTTATCAATATGTATCGGGAGTAGTCTTTATTGTTTCTATACTATTGAATCTTTCTTCGCGCAGAAAATTATTCAAATTTCGAACCACGTAGCAATCCGAAGGGACAGTGTCGAAGAAATGCAGCGGATGTGATAAACTTTCCATGATAATTGTTTTGCAGAGATGACTTTTGCAACGTGTGATCTAACGTTATCGTATTATGTGATAACGCATTTTCTGTTTAGTAAACCCAACCAGTTACTGGTTACAGTACTACTTAAACAATTCAGTTAGCTCGCTTAAAGATTTTCCGTGGTAATTCGGTTCGTGGAATGTATCGAAACAACTGTTTCTCGAAGCGAGCGTTGAACGAAACTTATATCGATCAAGCTAAGTATTTGTTATTCGTGTAGAACGAGTAAATCGAGTTTATTCGATATTCAAAATGAATAATGAATAACGAACAAATCGACGAAAAGTAATTAAAATTTAATAACAAATACGATGCAATTCTAACAATTATTCTAACAAAAACTTATTCGAATAACATCAAACACTGTTACAGTGTTGATCCGAAATGAGAAACGCGCTTGCGGCCGC
>SMSQ01022064.1:0-20775 GCA_019453375.1 Ctenoplectra terminalis | reverse complement strand
TTAAATGTATAAATGTATTGCATGTAAACACGTACGTTTATATTTCAAATTATACAATTTAGTTTTCATCTCTTATTTTATACGATTTTTCGAATTAAATACAGTTCTTTATTTCACCTTACACGGTTTTTGAATAACATGGAACGTATCTATCGTGCAAAAAAAAGTTAAATGTAGTTCAACGTGTATACACTGAGCGAGAGACCCCTTTCCCCTGTGCCGTCCCGGGAGAAATCTTTCCAGCTCTGCATAGTAGGTATTTGACCAACTTCCTCCTCAAGTACTTACAAGCATTTATGAAACACCCTGTACATTCTGTGTGATTTAAAATCATGTCACAACGGATCTTGGAACTGTTAATGATACATAATGTGTTACACTTTCAACGATACGAGCACGAACCCCCAGACGATCTTTCTTCCTGAACCGTAACCACGAGTTTATCGAACCTAGAACTGTACGCAAATTAGAGACAGTGCATGTAGAAATTGCATAGGCGCGACGCAGGTAAATTGTACGCTGTGTTTTGACAGCACAGTCTTGAAAAAATTGAAAGAAAGTATGTTATTGCAGCGCGCTATTTCTTCGATTAGGAAGACGATGGAATCGGACGATTTCACCGCATACAGTGTCCTTAACCAGTTCTGACTCATCATCGCTACATCATAATTTAACTACATGATTCAGCATATTGGTATTCTAAAATTGCTTCAACCTTCGATAAAAATTTGAAGCGTTAAGATATTTAGGAAAAGAATATGAATCAGTTCAATCTAGATTTTTTAACTTTCTGTACCATCTCTCATCATAGGGAATTCCATCAATGATTTCAAATGAAATGAAATTTTATGTAAATAGGTAAATACGGATTAAAGGCAGAGTCAAATTTTTTGAGTGATTGAAGTTCAGATGTCAAAATAGTTTATTTATCATGTATTATTGTAAAACTTTCAAAATAGCAGTAACTGCAACAATCGTTGCGAAGAAAATGTCAGCTTGTCGGTAAAGGAATTGTATCGGAACATAAATCCGAAATTGGTTTTCCCAAGTTTCGTTTTGAAGATAACAATTTTTAAAACGAGCCGAATGTCGAGTGTTGATAACAACGTATTTTTATTAAAATCAAATAATTTTTTCAAATCGGGAATTGTCAAAGTACTATTCCAACGAGAAAAACTATTATTTAATAATAAAGAATATATTCTGAAATAAGCTATTTTGTAAGCTTTTTAAAACAGTAATAATGTTGGTGCAAAAAGGCTGTAATTATTTATGAATCAGCTCAGTACATGTATTGATCGTGTTCACGTCACGGATCGTTGGTCATCAATCACGGTACTTTTTAATTGGTCAGGTGAACAATTTAAAGAAAAAAAAATTATATTCACAACACAGTAAATAACCAGTCAAATAATTGTTAATCGAGAAAACCAGAAAAGAGGATTTAATATTTCTCATAAAATGTGTATTTTAATTTTCGTTGTTTGACCTCAAGTTTAAATAATAATTATTAATAAGCATAGCCACTGTGACAAAATTAAATATACTTATTTTGTGTTTATTCGGTGTTAACACATTGAACACCGGTCACGAAATATCTCGTCTTTCGTTTCTTTCAATTTATAAAAATGACAATTAATTGTAAATAGAAAGTTACGTTTAAAAACGACCACTGCCGCTGAAAATTGAAATGAAGATCCATATTTACTGTAGGTACAAATGTTTTGTAAAAGTAGGCAAAAATTTTATTGTGGTGTAACTTCATCTCATAAGATTTTCAAAAAAGTTTCTGGCCTTCGATGTGTTAAAGAAGAAACGGGTATACAGTTCCATTCACAAATCAACCTTCTTTTAACTAATTCAAGAGAATATTGTACTGTAACGACTTCGTTATTATAAATATAAATAAAAGACGTTCTCCGTAGCTAAAACTATCTGTATTTTTCTTTTTCAAAATTACCTATATATGTATACATGTATACATGTATAATACCAGAACTCATGCAGCACTGAAAATGATTGAAAGATAAATTCTCAACTAAAAAAGTTTAGTTGAGAAATTCTCATTTGTTTTCCACACCAGTTTCAAACCAACGTAATAGCTGAACTTATCTTTTACACAATTTGTCATAAGGGAGATCGGGGTCGAAAGTAACAATTTAACTTTGGATTTCAATTGCACAAAAACTATTAGATCTGTAACAAAAATTTTTATATCAAAATCTTGTGTTAGTTATCTGATATTATCGAGTCATAGTAGTTTCGATGTATAACAAGTAATAACTAAGTTACTAACAAAAAACAGAAACCAGAGAAAGTGTTACAACTGTCCCATAGTACAACGCGATTGTAACACGGCATGGAGTCGACAGTAACACAATTTTTTTTTAAATTAAAATATTGATTAAACTAAATTGTAACAGTTTATACAAAAACAAAATAAATACATATAAATTAAATATACATGCTGAAAATTTCGTGGAAATAACAACGTTATCCAATTTTGGTGAGATTTTCAGCGTAAGCATATTTGACATATGTATGTAAAACGCATTTTTTAAATTTTTTATTACAGAAAAAGTTGTCAGAAATCTTCGCGATTCCGATCAATTGCAATTTTTTTGTAAACGAATGATTGATCCAATTATTATATTATATAAATATAAACTTTAACCCTCTATCGGACCGTGTGACTTAAAAGTTACAAACTGATGTATCTATATTTTAAAAAATTAATTTTGTTTAGCTATCACTGCACTATTAAATTTGATTACTGTATTACTGTAGTAACACCACGATCAATCTATAGTAATTATTAGTTACATTTTCAAATCAAAGTGAAAAACTGTAATCAATCGCAATTTTTTCTTCAATAAGTAGACAAAATTCGGGCTATAGAGGGTTAAATAAATTTGATTGTATTTTAAATTTTTTACATAAAAGTGCCAAAAAAGATATGTATACAATATCGTCCCCTGTATGCTAAACTCACAAATACGTAAATTTTCATTTTTTAAATTAAGGTGTGTATTAATCCTTATGCGGACAACCGGGTACCCTGGTATTTATTTCTATATTTTCATTAATAATTTATGTTCCTCTGAACATGTCGCAAAATTGCTCTCGATTATTTGGAAAATTTGTCTTCGATTTACGTTTTCGGAATANCCCTGTATGCTAAACTCACAAATACGTAAATTTTCATTTTTTAAATTAAGGTGTGTATTAATCCTTATGCGGACAACCGGGTACCCTGGTATTTATTTCTATATTTTTACATGTCGCAAAATTGCTCTCGATTATTTGGAAAATTTGTCTTCGATTTATGTTTTCGGAATCNTATACAATATCGTCCCCTGTATGCTAAACTCACAAATACGTAAATTTTCATTTTTTAAATTAAGGTGTGTATTAATCCTTATGCGGACAACCGGGTACCCTGGTATTTATTTCTATATTTTCATTAATAATTTATGTTCCTCTGAACATGTCGCAAAATTGCTCTCGATTATTTGGAAAATTTGTCTTCGATTTACGTTTTCGGAATAAAAATTTGTGCAAATACCCGAGTACTCCGGTTGTCTAAATAAGGGTAAAACGGATGATTTCATGCCAAATCACTTATTGACGTCGACATCAGAAATCTAGTTCTAAATTAAGCCTCTATGGCTTTGTGTGACTTAAAAGTTACAAATTAATGTATCTATATTTTCAAAAATTTGTTTTATCTAATTGTCACTCTTCTATTAAATTTGATTACTGTATTACCGTAGCGACACCACGATCCATCTGTAGCAATCTTTAGTTTAAAAATTTTCAAATCAAAGTGAAAAACTGTAAGCAATCGTAATTTTTTCTCTCATAAGCAGACAAAATTCGGGCTATAGAGGGTTAAATATCATGTAATACACGTAAAATTAGGGAAGAGGAGATTAAATCATCATTTAGCTGGTTTTAAATTTATTTGAAAAATACAAACTCTTATGTTTGGCAATTTTTGCTCCTTCACAGCCAGTTTTTATAAAAATGGGCAAAAACTGTCAAACTCGAAAATGCTAAACGATGACTTAACACCTTCCTCCAATTCATGCGTGCATATCTACTACATTATATTTCATTTACAACAAAATCCTTGATGTCGACGTCAAAAAATGATCAATTCGGTGTGGAATCACCCAAACATCCTTTTTTTTCTAGTTTTATGGCAACATAATAAATGTATACATTACATAACAACGATGTCTACACTATAAGCTTGTTTCACGGTCTCCAGAATTATTTTATCATATTTAATACTGAGCTGTAAATTTTCACGATTGGCAAAATTGCATATTGATGAATCTGTTGTAAAGGGAACAATATTTGCTTTTTACGAGGAAGGTTGTTAATTTGAACAACTAGAATATACGGGTTAAAATTATAATTGGAATAAGAATTTATGTTAGAAATTGCATAGATTAAGAGCTACAACTATAATAGAAGACACATACTAGACCAGATAAGGTGAAAGATTTCTACCACGCTGACCGTATATTTTGCTACAGGCGACAGTTATCTTGAACACGGACCCAACCATTTATTGTACAAAGTAGTAATTTATTACGACGTAATAATATACCGTGATTCATACCTACACCGTTCTGTTTTACTTTTTTATTGCAAACTATTGAGAGATATGCTACTATTTACGATTATTTATTAAATGTAGGTGGCAAAAACAAGAGTTAAAGGAACATCATCTAACTGTATCGTTTAAATTTATTTTAGCTTTTGAATCAAGGTTTTCCAATGTACAAAGCGGTATACTTATAATTTCGGTGAAATGGTAAGAATAAAAAATATATTGGCTATAAAAGTACAATTTTATCAAAGCAATGTGTTAGTCTTTGATTACTGCAAATTATTTCAAAATTCTTATTAACACGATGACTGCCACGCGCATTTTACATGGTTTGCCCATGGCGCCAACATTAATTTCTTATTATGCGATGTATATTATGTTGAACAAAATAATATCTATATTTTCCTTGTATCGATAAAATTATTTTTCCATGTTCTGTATGCCATTAATTTCTTCGAACCATTATAGTAACAGTGGTGTTATTTTAAAATTTATTAGTATCGATATTTACTATAATTATGTATTTTACAATTGGTCGCGTCGCCGGTCACCGGTGGCCCCCATGGCAGTCAATGTGTTAAAAATTCTGTTTGTACTGTTCTTAAATGTAAAATCATACTTTAAAATGTGCAATTTCTTATAATAAATACTTCAATGTCTCGACAGTAAAATATTTTCATATTGATCCTTAGGTTGGTTAAAACTGTTGTAACAAATAACTGAAAGATTCACGACAGTCGTTTAAATTTTTTTTTTTTTTTAATGTCACTGCATCAATTGACAGTCCAAATCTATTTTCATGTTGAACGATTATAAACGTATGTATATCGTGTTCATCATTTTGAAGATAAATAAAACGACCGTTAAATCAATAAATTGTTACACAGAAACTAAAACATTTTAATCGCTTCATTCTTGAAAGCTATGATGAATAGATATTGATCTAAAAATTGAAGATAATTTATTCAGTTACATTTATATAAATAAGTACATATGTTTGTTTGTTAATTTCTTAAATATTTAGTAGAATTACGTAATTAATAAGCAATTATATCGATAGATAAATTTCTTGTATCAGATAAACAAAACGGGCACCATTTGTTGTAATTTCTCTAATCTTGTTTATTGAAATATTCGACGATATAATAACAACAAACTGTAAAAGCTGTTTACAATTATTAATCACTATTGAATAACATATGATTGAATTTTTCTTTTTTTTTTTTTAAATTGATTATAAAACTTTACAATAAATATGCGTGTATATAAATAAATTTAACAGAAATGGATTAAATTTTTAGTTCAAATTCATATCAAGTTTCAATCTAAGATTTTAATGGTGCAGTAGTATTAAAAGTTCTAATCTAAAAAAAAAAGTTTTCACTTTAACGTAATACACTTATAACAATTTATATATATAATGAATTTTTCATTAAGCTTTTGAAACCTCAATTTATTATTTATTTCTATAAAACAAAATCGAAAAATTTCTTTCTATTTTGTTGGTCACTTCAAATTTAACACAACCAATAGTATTCTGTAATATTGAATTAACTAATTTTGTTTTCATTTGTTCCACATCGAAAATATTATTTGAAATACACGTAACCGGATGTTTGATTCCGCGCCAAATGTAAACGGTATTTCCTGGAAGCTAAGCTCCTTATATGGTTTGCAGAACATTTTTATCCGTTTACTTTGGATCAACGCTTCTGTCCTTAATCATTTCAGAACAACTGTTCGTATCGTTAATAACGTTCCACGAGAGAAAGCTGTATGTTCGTGTCATAATTATAGCCGCTTTTATATTTGCAACTGTAATCGAGATCGAAATTGCAACGAACAGATAGATGTCTGCGATATTACTGTCTTGCAAAACATTCGAACACACATAACGCGTGTATTACACGCATCGTACGCACGTTTACGATGCGTTCAGTTATTAGTTTGCTTTGTGTGGATAAATGAAAATTCAAGACGCGGATATGAGTTGAATTAATAGGAAATGTTATGAATTAAAATTACAATAGGCGGTTATGAATGTTGAATTTATAGGAAACCTTATGACCTGCGGTATTTATTCACAAAATAGTGCCAATTATGGCTGTTAAGTTTCTTATCAAAAGAAATATCATAGTTCCGTTGTGCATTAAAATAATATTTTTAATAAGAAGAAATAGAATGCTTCGCAAACAAATATATTTTATACTTGGTATAAAAATATTCGAACAGCCTAACTAACAACCTCCGTACATTAAATTTACCTCTAAGATTGTGGAAAGCACATCCGGATGACCTGACCGCTGTTCAATAATTAACACTAGATTTACGGAATCCGTCAATTTGACGCAGTTCAAGTTTCGTGCTCAAGTTTAACAATCATGCATGAGAAAAATATAAACTCAAAATGAAATTTATATAGAAAAATGGACTAAATAAATTTCTGCTTATAGAAATCTATTAAGTTGAGGTAAACTGAACTAATGATATTACAAAAAATTTGTATTTCAATGTACCCATCAAAATGATCCAATCATAGTTCGTAAACCTAGTGTTAATAATGCTAGCAACAGACCCAAACTCAAACATTGACCAGTGGAGCTTGTATGTTTATTCGTAAATGTCGAAAGTAGTCGGCGAGTTTCGAAACTCAGTTTAATATTCTTGAGTTGTTGAAGAGATTAGTTATCTGAAAGAGTACATCGAACGAACGATTCGCACACTCCCCATCCGCGCTTCAACGTCCTCTTACAATTCGCAGCGTTCATCTATCGCATAAACATCCGCCTTCGCACTCGCGGCGAATCACAAATCATCCGTCTTCGCCCACGTTCACGCAATTACGCCTATTTCGTATCTGTCCTGCCAAGTTTATTTTTCACATCATTCCTTGGAACGAAGATAATTATTACGATTGTGATTAGTTAATCACAATCTAACACGTATACCGAACATTTCGTAGAAACGATCACGTTATAACTGCACTTGGACGTGTTCGTTAAACCAATTGATAAAGTCAGTGTAATAGAATGAGCTGTACCTACGTATATCGTGGGCGTACAAAGAAAACCATCTAAATCTATAAAACTAAATTTTAAGTTAGTGACCAAACTTTGACTAAGTTTTAAAATCTAAAATGTTCACTATTGTTTTTATTTACAATATATACTATTTTTGAAGTACAATATATTATACCGTTTTATATTATTTAAACTTAGAAGAATATGAATTTTAAACAAAAATGGAGTTGGTGAATTTTCCTTGTACGTTCGCAATATGATAAAATTTTAACGCATTTGGTCTTTTCTCCGTCGTGTATAAATCAAAATAGGGGTCACTAAGTTTTAAAATCTAAAATGTTCACTATTGTTTTTATTTACAATATATACTATTTTTGAAGTACAGTATATTATATTATTTTATATTATTTAAACTTAGAAGAATGTGAATTTTAATCAAAAATGGACTTGGTGAATTTTCCTTGTACGTTCGCAATATGATAAAATTTTAACGCATTTCGTCTTTTCTCCATCGTGTATAAATCAAAATAGGGGTCAGCACTTAGCACTTAGAACTTTATGATTCGTTCAATTTATATTGTACATATCTGTAAAGAATTGCTTGAGCCGAAAAAGTTTTACACTATTAAATGTAAAACAACATTTAAAATACTATATACGTTTTCAATACCATTATATTTCTTATATTATTTTTTAGTATGATCACTAATAATGGTACGTATTCCGGTCTAAATATATTCGTAATTATCCAGGAAAAAATGAATGCTCACTGATAAACAAGGATGAGTTGTTCGTGAACTTTTTATAAACATTTTTATCATTTGATAAATAACCATTTGAAATTTATGTCCGTAATTACTACCGAGGACAATTTGTTGCAAATACTTCTGCCGGCATTTAATTGACCGCTATTTACGACGATAAGAATTTCTATCAACTTTTCACCAATCATGCACTAATAAATTAAAAAACGACAAAAAGGCTAAACGACAGTCCGAGACCGACTGACAGGCTCCCATCTTCTTTGTGCCAGTGCGCATACGTTCTGCGCACGCGTGAGCAAGAAAAAGGAAAACTTAACCGAGCAGAGTTCGAGATAGAAAAGGACGATAAAACGATGGCCGTTGACCTCGGCAGTCGTTGGAAGGGGAAAATGTTAGGTAGTGGAACATTAAGCTGCTCGAGTGGGGATTCGATGAATGATCGATGAGCTTTGCCTTTCAGAATCATGGAAGCTATCGTGAAAGGAAGTTCTAAGATGTTGACGATAAGAATAAAATTAAAAAAAACGAAGTAAAAATAGATTATACTGTTTGATAAGAAAGGTTGCTATTCTTGTTATAATTGTTCAATACACGAGTAAGTTCGGGGTTTCAAGAAAATCAAAAATTTATAGACTTCGATCTTTGGCTAGTTTTATCGAACGCTGAAGGTTATTTAGCAGAAAAAAAAACCAATTTAATTGTTGAGAATCGTAGAGTTGTCTTAGATATAGTCAGCATAAAAGACAGAAACAATCGTACTCGTTTAAACGTTCGTGAATATGGATGTACAGTTGCTACAAAAAGTATTTGCACAGTACTGTATTTATTTTGACATTTAGGTTAGACCAGTGGTCGGCAAACTTATTAGCCAAAGAGCCAAATGTGAACATTGCAACAATTAAAAAAAAAATTGGGAGCCAAATCTGCTTGTTTAGTAAACTTTTATTACACTAAATTTGATTACACTAAATAGAACCTGGGGTGCCTATAAAAATATTTCAAATATATTTTTTTCTAAAGCCACCGGTACAAAATGATTATCATTATTAAATTGATGAAAATAAAAATTAAAAAAAATCTTTTTAAAAAATACAATTTTATTAATATACGAGCCGTTCGTGCACACATTGATTAACTCCATTTTTTGAAACATCTTAAATTTAAGTGTTAAAGCTTTTGGTATAGTCATAACTTTTTATTAATATTATTGCGCCCATATTATTTTATCAATATTATTGCGCCCATATTATTTTACTAATATTATTGCGCCTTCCGTGGATATTTGTGCCAGAGCCGCACTTAAGGAGCCAAAGAGCCACATCCGGTTCTAGAGCCGCACTTTGCCGACCACTGTGTTAGACCGAGGTGAAACGGATCAAAATCGGAATTCAGTAAAAAGATTTTTAAATTTAAAACAATTTTTGATTATTATTGTTCATATTAAATGAGTTAAATTTCTAAATTTTGATTATTATTTTTTCACCATCAAAAGAAAATGATTCAATTCGCCTCGATCTAATCTACCTGGTAACTAATTAGGCATAACTATATTAAAGTTTATATCATAAAAAAATGTGATGTAGAAATAATATGTAGAACCAGATTATATAATGTTTTATTGAAAAATATAGGTATGCAAAAATACCTTTTATGACCACTGTATATTTAACTTTTAGCGTTCGACATAGTTGAATGAACGAATACTGATTAGATCTTAGAAACTAGTATGAATGTTCACATTTCTTATCAATGAATGATACTATTATGATGTAACGTGATATGCAGAATATTATCCTAACTATATTATCCTAGTTGTGATAAATAAATCGAAATATGAACAAAATTCTTTATATGTTCCCATATTTAAGGCTTTTGACTTTTAAGAATTAATTTTTCTCATGAATTCGAAACCAAATGAATTTGTGTACGAATTCTTCTTACGACATCTTTGTTGGTAAAATGTGGCGCTCACACAAATATGTGTGGATACAGAGTGTTGCATAAACGCGGGTTAAAAAAGCGGTACGTATTTGCATAGAAACTTGTTAGAATAAACGTGAGTGACGCACGAGAAACTTACAGCCACGTCAGCCGATGGAGGAAAACAGCCGATATATCGATTGGACGTTTATGAGAGACGACAAGCACCTGAGAAGTTCACATGGATACCGCGAAATCAGATGTTCTAGATTTTATTTTCGCCCGAGTGTATTGACATCGCTTACCTACATCGACTTTTTAATCGATAACACGAAACCGGCTCACCGCTGAATTTTTTCTCTGCTCGATTGTGGTTAATCATTCGTCGATTCTCAAAAATAGAAATACAAGTACGATAAGTTCAACCACATTACGTATCGCTGAATTGTTGCCATGCGGTCTAACAGCGAAACATTTCGATTAAGTTGAACAACTTTTATACGTCTGCCGTATACCGTTTTCGCACAACTTTTCATTCAGGCCGCCTGCATCGTAGACGATACGCATTGTGAAGTTTGATAGATGTGTTAAAATGTGTTTTGTTTTTATAGTTTTTAGATATATTGGGTTGTCCGGAAAGTTCGAGCCGATTTTCGGTAGGTTCCATTAGAACAGGTCTGAGTATATCGGAATGATTGAAAACAAATGACACGCGTACATATTCCAAAGAGTGACACTTCAGGTATCTTTAGACAAAAGTTTCGTTTGGATACATTCACTTTCGTTAGCTTTATACGCTATTAACACGTTGACTGCCGCGCGCATTTTACTTGGTTTGCCCATGGCGCCAACACGAATTTCTTATTATGCGATGTGTATTATGATGAAAACAAATATGTATATTTTCCTTGTACGAATAAAATTATTTTTGCACGTCCTTTATGCCATTAATTTCTTCAAAACATTATAGTAACGGTGGTATTGTTTGAAAATTTATCAGTATCGATATTTACTCTAATTATGTATTTTACTATTAGTCGCGTCGCCGGTCACCGGTGGCCCCCATGGCGCTGTAGCCAAGTCGAGTGCCGGTCACCGGTCACCCCCACGGCAGTCAATATGTTAACAGTAGAACTATCGACGATTAAAACATATTTATTTGTACCAAAGAAATCGAAATGATAAATATTTGAAAAAATACTTATATTAGGAGTGATAATTCTTTGTGCATATTTTGTTTAAAAAATTCTAGAAAATCTCTGAAAATGAGCTACTCTAAATTTATAAAATTTCTATGACAAATTACGAACCAATCATTTTGACCGGCACGGTAGTTCTAGTGTTAAATATGAAAAAGTTTTTCGCCGAAAAACCTAAGAAGTTTTGGAAGGTTGGGATATTCGAGTTGCGTGAAAGACGGAGAAAGGTTATAGAACAAAATGGAACATATATTATTTAATAAATGTATAAGGAAATTTAAATGCATTGTGTTTGAATTTTTCTTAAAAATCGGCACCAACTTTCCGGACAACCCAATAGTTTTAGATATTCAAGGTGCAAAGCAAAGTAAAGTAAATACAGTAGGATTCCTTAATACACGGGAGATATGTTTTGTGTTATATTATATGGGACCTGGAGCAAAAAGGTTAGGATTAAATAAAATGTGTTGGACGTCAATCTTGATAAGCATGCAACGTACGTTGCCTTGTAAAAGTGACTATTCTATGAAATAAAAAATAATTGAACACCTTGTGCACAAAGTCAATAAAGTCAACACCTTGTACAATTGCTGTAATATAAGTTTTGTATTTTTGCTTTTTGAATAAATATCAGGCTGTGGGGGATAGAATGACCGAATTGTTTATGAAACTTTCAGCGATTATTTTTTTATTAAATACAGTGCACTCCTAACTTGTGTGCAATATCTTGTACACCTTAACGAGTATGAGATTCGACCAGAGTTCTTAGTTCGCCATTGTTCGACCACATGGTACATTTTCAAGGTTTATATCTTCAGTGTGAAACTTTTCGAACCAACGTCGAATTGTTCGTTAACACGTTGACTGCCGTGGCGGTCACCGGTGACCGGCACTCGACTTGGCTACAGCGCCATGGGGGCCACCGGTGACCGGCAACGCGACCAATAGTAAAACAGACAATTAGAGTAAATATCGATACT
The DNA here is from genome assembly GCA_019453375.1 of Ctenoplectra terminalis. Lineage (NCBI taxonomy): Eukaryota > Metazoa > Arthropoda > Insecta > Hymenoptera > Apidae > Ctenoplectra > Ctenoplectra terminalis. The sequence continues at coordinate 8,271 of SMSQ01022064.1, read as the reverse complement.
GATAAATTATCAAACAATACCACTGTTACTATAATGGTTTGAAGAAATTAATGCCATAAAGGACATGCAAAAATAATTTTATTCGTACAAGGAAAATACACATATTTGTTTTCATCATAATACACATCGCATAATAAGAAATTCGTGTTGGCGCCATGGGCAAACCAAGTAAAATGCGTGCAGCAGTCAACGTGTTAATAAGAATTTTGAAATAATTTGCAGTAATCAAAGACTAACACATTGCTTTGATAAAATTGTACTTTTATAGCCAATATATTTTTTATTCTTACCATTTCACCGAAATTATAAGTATACCGCTTTGTACATTGGAAAACCTTGATTCAAAAGCTAAAATAAATTTAAACGATACAGTTAGATGATGTTCCTTTAACTCTTGTGTTTGCCACCTACATTTAATAAATAATCGTAAATAGTATGTTTATTTCAAAAGAAGTGTTAATACTACGAGAAACTTCCACTGCGTTATGGTATGGTTTAAATTCATCCAAGAAGAGCACTAGAATTAAATTTCGAGTTTTATATCCATATACAGTAAGTGTTATTTAATGTCACCTTTAATTATATATAATAACGTAAAACTGGACATTTCATAAGCACCGCTACAAACTTTTTTTTAACGTAACAGAAAATAACATGTTTTTATAATAGGCATTTTAATTATCATTTTTGTGGCAATTCAAAAACGCATGCATTTGCAGGTTATAAATGAGCCACAGTAAAACAATTACAAATATTGCTCTGCTCTTGCATGTATTAACACTAGATTTACGAACTGAGTCAATTTGACTCATTAAAAATTTGATTACTATATATATATATATATATAACTTGAATATTATTTTTTAGAAACATACATTGGTTTTTAGTTAAGTAATGAAATATATGTAAATGTTGATTCCTCTCCCTCGCAGACCCCTTCATTTCGCATTATCGAATGTGGCATACCTATTTTTACGGTTGTAAGCCAATTTGACTCATAGAATGATTTAACAGTTAACCCTTTGCACTGGAAGTTTTTTTTCATTCATATTACCAGCAACTCGAAGCAGTTTCAATGAAAAAATCATATTTATATATACGTAAATGATGTGCGCATTCAAAGGAAAGACATCATTGTATGTTATTATTTTTTTTTAATTGATTATAGATTCAAATGTTTGGTATATAAGAAAACAAAAAACTATAACATTATTACATTTTGTAATCGTCCAAGGTGTGATACCTCTTGAAACAATCACCAATATGTAATCGTGGCTCCATAGCGGAGCCCTCGAGTTTGAAGACAAATTTTAAATGGCTCAGCTCCGGAGCCCTCGAGTGCAAAGAGTTAATCGCATAACACGTGAAATTTATAGCTTACACCAGGCCTAAGCAACAATCAAATCGCACGTGATTTGTTTCTCTTCTAATTTTTCATTCCTCGCATACAATATTTGTGNGGCTCCATAGCGGAGCCCTCGAGTTTGAAGACAAATTTTAAATGGCTCAGCTCCGGAGCCCTCGAGTGCAAAGAGTTAATCGCATAACACGTGAAATTTATAGCTTACACCAGGCCTAAGCAACAATCAAATCGCACGTGATTTGTTTCTCTTCTAATTTTTCATTCCACGCATACAATATTTGTGTGTGTGTGAGAGCCATCCTTACTTGTTTTCGCTACTCTGCTACATTATCTACCCACTTTTGTCATCGTTTCGATTTATACATCGCGTGTGAACAGTGCATTTTTAGTGAAATAATATAATTTTATAAAATTCATTTTTTACAACAATAATTTGATCCACAAAGGTAATTTTGTAATTTATTTGTAAAAGGTATTACAATTGATATTTATTGTCCAGTTCAAGAATCATGGAATAGAAATAGATGTAAAAACCTTTGTGCTAAGTGTAATAGAAATGTTTGCTGAAAATGTATTTCAAAAACAGAATTTATACGTAAAAAATGTTTTCAATGAATATTTTCATAACAAATCTTTNACCTTTGTGCTAAGTGTAATAGAAATGTTTGCTGAAAATGTATTTCAAGAACAGAATTTATACGTAAAAAATGTTTTCAATGAATATTTTAATAATAAATCTTACATTTAAATTGATTTCGAACTATTTTTCTTTGCAAAAAACTTCAATTTTCTTGTACGAGTCAAATTGGCTCGCTTCGGTAAAAATAGGTATTTAATCAACATCCGTAAATCTAGTGTTAACAGGTTAATATATTGACACTGATATGTTTTTGCATCTGTACTATTTACTACATACTTACACGTATATATGTAGTTTTCCTCAACAATTTTTTTAATTGCATTATACTAGAATAGTACCAATTTTTTGATTATGTTATATGTGTACAGTATTGTGCGAATTAATGTGAATACAATGTTATTATTAATTGATTTTATGCCGAAACGAGTGCAAAAATTCATTGATGCCAAAGAAAGACACATTTCCTATTAAAGAGTCGATATAAAATAAAAAATTTCTTTGTAAAATTGATTTTATGATGAATTACGTATGTTTGCAACAAAATAACTTGGGTTTGTATTAATTTGCACAGTACTGTTATACGGGGGTCTTATTGTAAATTTATTTTAAAATTAAAAAATAGAAGAATACTTATAAGATATCATTGGAATAGAACATATTATAAAACAAATATTTTAAATTGATACAAAGTAATTGAATGTAATAAGACGGGAAATAATATTTTATAAGAATTGTCTTAACAAACCTTATTTATGCATAAATTGTTTTAATCAAATATATCTACTCTTAAATGAAACAAAAAATTGTATAAAGAATTTTAATAATATTTATAAAGGCTAAGGTAATTCAGAGTTATAAATTAATTGCAAATTTGTTTGCGAATTTTCTTCTCTCATTCCCTTGAAATTGTTTTATCCATAAAAACATAGTATTTCAAGCATATAAGCTTGATCGGATACGGTAAAATTTACCTACCCCTAAAGTCCTTCAAATTTAAATGTAAAATATAATATACATGGCTCCGCCGCTACTTCAAACTTTGATTCAAAATTTTTCCGTTTCCTAGTGGCTATTTATTTTTTTCTCGCATCTGTTGCTAGGTAGAGGACCTTTAAAAAACCCAGTTTACAGAAATTAACTCTTCATAGTATAGCTTTTACAATTGTTTCGCTTTCAACAACCTGGCCGAATCAAATCCACTTGTGCGTTTAAATCCAGCTTCAGCTTTAATATTAATAAAATAAAATGGAATAAAATAAAAATTCTTTGCTCGATTTAAAAATTGCTGAAGAATAAAAATACAAAATTTAATTCTTTTAGTATTAAATTGAATATTCCATCTACTTAACGAATTGCAAAGCTATTTCCCTAAAACAATCTACAACGCGACCATGATAATAATATTTTATAATTTGTAATGAATCTGTTTTTTATTTTCAACTTACAATTACCTAATAATTCGTTTATTATAATATTTCTATATTCTGACTAAATTTTGTGCGATAAATAAATAAATTCTTTTTGTCTAATAAAAAATTAGATTTTCCTTGTTATTATTAATGTTTTAATTAAGCAATTATGATATTATAAATAACGTAACATTTTTTAATCACTCATTGCTTCCTTGATATTTTTGCTATTACTAAATATGAAACAATTTTTTTTAATTCTAATTAAAACTAACAATTAATTGCGCTTTGCTTATAATCCAATAATTTAATGTAATAATATAATGGAAGTTCAAGACGTTACTATATATTCTGATATTCTGATAGATATTTATTATTTACCTATAATTCTTATTTCCTTCAATTTGTATTCGTGATACAATTAATCTTCATCCGTTCTCTTTTTTCCCGATTTAATTTGACCTTTTGTGTAAAATTCACGTAATGGTGAAAAATCAATATGATGAAAAGATAACTAATTAAATTAGAAAATAAAAAAGAACAAAAATCTGTCAAATTGACACAAGGAATGAATGAGAGTTATTTTAATAATAACATTATTACATGCAAAATTAAATATTTTTTTATTCTTTGCTAGTTCGACGCATAACATAATATAATATTAAATTAAATTAAATCGAAAAAGTTATATGTATCTTTAGGAAATTTTAATTATCTTCAGGCTTAAAAATATCTCGATGTTAAACAATCGAAACGGTGTGGTCATTAAGGTCATCGAATTTGTTCTATTATGATTTTTAACCCTTTCAGTACGGTGTTCTCAGAATTGAAAGAGTTCTTGGTATACTAATCGATACAGTTTTTGTTGATACAACAAAAATATACACAGCAAAATTTAAATACATATATTGTTTAATGGATGATNAGTTTTTGTTGATACAACAAAAATATACACAGCAAAATTTAAGTATATTGTTTAACGGATGACGGCAGATCATATGTAAATGAAAATATAAATAATTACATGGTACAAGAAACATCTATGCACGCTTTTATCAGATGATTACTTCATTTTTAAAGGCGTATATATACGCTCTTCGTAGCGAAAGGGTTAAGGATATCAAAAAACAAGTATAGGATTCTATTTAAAAAGAATAATGAAGATTTTTAAATCGCGTTAAAAACTGACATTGAGAACAAATTTTCTTCTACCGTTACATGTATTCCTTGAAACAGATTTTTATCCTGAGAAATTTGTTCATACAATCGTAAATAAGGCAGACACTTAGACGATCTGATTTCGCTGAAACACCCTGTAGATAATCTTTCTTCAAAGTGGAATTCAGAATCAGTATACGTATTATTCTTACACTTTTCAAAGTTATTTACCGCTACGTCGTCGTCTTCGAGTCAAGTTTTCTTATTAATCATTCAATTGCTTTGAAAGAAAAAAATCTGCATGAATAACAGTACAGAGATAGTCAAGTTTCATTATAATGGCGGTGCTTCTAACACTTTCAAGAGATCATTGTTGAAGCATCATTGATTAAGCGACTACATATGCTTGCCTTTTATTCTTTTTAAAATGGCAAAACGTGGACTCGTTAATGGCACGGCTGGTTTCTTTATGAAGCACGATGTTTATACGCACCGGTAATTAACGCCACGTCATTTAAGCAATTCGCTGATAGTAATTGAAGCCTGCTGCGCAATGGAAATTGTGGTTCGCCGCGATATGAAATGCCGCGTGTCGACCTAATTTAAATCCGTCGACAAAGTCGACGGCGGCGTCGAAATTTTTCATTTTCTATGCTATCTATTTTTGTAACGAGTTTTATTCCTCGCATCGTTTCGAAATTTCCTCTATTCTTGTAACTGCATGTAGTTCCTTTATGTGTACAGGGTGCCAAGAAAATGATCTAATACATTAAAGTCTTATATTTTCTTAATGGTGTGTTCAAAACATTTAATATATTTGTACAGAACAAATAATGTAGCGAAATTATAACAATGAATGGAAAATATTAGGTACCGGAGAAAGTTGGTGCTGTTTTTTGCCAGAGATAAATTCAAATTTAACCCTTTGCACTCGACTGGCGCCGCTATGGCGACATGCATAATTTTCTTCAGAGATTAAGTTTTGAATTAAATTCCGCATCTTCGTTAATTCAAACGCTTCTTTTGTTTTAAAATAAAGTAAATTAACTAAGTAAATAAAAAATCGTAAACATTTGTAATTTTTTGTTTCTCTTTCCAAAAGAATACTAAGTTTTTACAGTAGTCCTTTGAAACTTAAAAAAGTTCGTAAGTGCAAGGAGTTAATTTCTTGTAGTATTTTGCAGAAATGATATAATAATTGATATAATAATGATATAATATAATAATTAATATAATAATGATATAATAATGATATAGTATAATAAATGATATAATAATAATAATAATAATAATAATAATGGTATCATTAAAAGATTTTGTGCATTTAGTTGATGTGCACTATTTCAATTCTTCATTTGTTTCACTGTTCCGTTACATATCCAAAGTTAAAGCATGGTAAGTGAAATGTTAAAAATTCATGCTTTCGTATCTTATGAATTTAACTTTGGAAACGCAGCAAGAAATACAACAGAACGCATTTGTAGCGTTTGTAGAGATCTTTTTGCTATTAAAAAGAGAGCATAACAAACTGGTTCGAGTTTATTCTAAGCTTGTAAAAATTTAAAACGATAACGAGATCAAAACAACGGTTAATTTATTTTTCACCAATGGAATGTATAAGTTTAAAAATCATCGGAAAAGAGATACTGAAATTACTAATGATTACTTTATTAAATAAAATTACATTTCGGGAAAGTTCGGACTCCGTGAATTTTTTACCATAAATCCGTACGAACTTTTTCCGACACCTAATACGTATGAGACCATGCAAGAAAAAAGCAGGAACGCTTTAAAATGTGCATACATAGGTATGTACGTTGATTTATAATCCATAGATATGCGAAATATTGCAGCTTCTTGTAAAAGAAGTGTTAGAGGTAGAGGATCGAAGCGAACACTTTTTACAATAAATAAATTATGTAAAGATTGAACGGGATTACGAGAACGTGTTGACAGAGGCAAACTGAACTTAATTACATTTGATAAACATTTGTTGAATGCCTGGTAACAACAAAACGGGTGTCAATGTCATTCAACGAAAAGGATATTAATATCTTATATCAAGAAGATTAACAAGAAGAAATAAATATTTGCATTTCACTATGATTTCTTTGTTAACACATTTGTATCACGACTTGAATTGCAGGGACTGTCACTTATCACCGAAGCCTACACGATTGATCGTGTGTAATTCGTGTGATCATTTATAACTCGTCCCGATTTAAATATTTANGAAGTACAGTATATTATATTATTTTATATTATTTAAACTTAGAAGAATATANATTAATACTAACTGATTGTGATGATATATCAGAGTACAAAGGATAATACGTATTAATAAATATAAAATTCTTAGTACAAATATTTTTATTCAACGGTATGGTATAACGTCGTTGTCGATCGCATTTCGTGATATAGAGAAGATATTACTCGCGAAATATTCTACTTCGTGATACAAATATCAGTAATCATTTTCTTTTCCTTTAGATTTATTCATCTAATGTATTTTCAAACCATTTTCTTTATTTACATTCACTCGCAAAAATACAAAATAACATTTTACTTATATATTTAATATAAACTATATTGTTTAAGTGAATACTATAGATATAATATTTTCTATCATTACAGATTTTAGAACATATCCAAAATAATCACTGCTTTTCTCAAAACTTGTCATTTGATAAATTTCTATCGTGAAGAAATAGACATTTCATTTAGAAAAACGAGGGTAAGGTTTGTATGTTTTTCACGCTTANGATTTTTTAAAGAGGATAGAAGGTGCAAAAAATCTGAATGAAGAAGAAGGTTCAGAAAGCGAAGGTGATATCGTTAAATCGAAAAAACGTTCTCGTTTGATTGTACCGAGTAGCGATGAGGAAGAAATTTATTAAATTAAGGTTACATTAAATGAAAATAATATTTTTTTGTTTTATACATACATTTATATCTTTAACCCTTTGACTACGGCAGACTTTGAGACTCACCGGCCGTATCGTACGGTAGGAATTCAGTTAGGACGTACGCCGAGAACGGCGAAATTTTTTGTTAGGGGTATATTTTTGGGAAAATATATTTCAATGATCAAAAAACTGAATTTCATTACATTGAAACAATATTATTTATTTCTTTGGATTCTGCACCGAACTGTTACTATACATATTAAAAATTTAACATTAACGTTAAGCTTAAATTTTCAGGGCGTCTATAGGCGCCCTTCGTGTCAGAAGGCCAAACTATGTTGGACGTCTTTAGACGCCCACAGTGTCACAAACGCAAAATTTCTAAGCGCCTTTAGGCGCCCACAGCAGTCAAAGGGTTAATAAAAATTAAATTGCTTACATGGAGTTAAAAAAAATGTTTGTTTTTAATAAATTTCCGGAACGTAAACCCACCTTTTTTTACTGGCTCTGGATCTCATATATCACGGTTTCATTCAACACGACATTTTCTAGGAACCTATCTACCGTGTTATAGGAGGATTACCTGTACTACATATTTTAAGTAACGCAAATTAGCTCTACGATGATCGATTCGCGATACGATGATGATACGCGATATTGCGAATTGTCTCTATACGCTTCTTACAAACTAATATCGGAAGAGCGATATTCTTACATATGGTGTGTGTGATGAATAAGAATAAACTGACCGAATCAATTTTTATTTATCTATACTTTTAATGATTTTATTGGGTC
>SMSQ01022056.1:52442-74986 GCA_019453375.1 Ctenoplectra terminalis | reverse complement strand
CTTTTTGTATGTCCAAATACGTTTTGTAATAGAGAACTCAGCTTTTATTTTATTTATAAACATTTATATCTTTGTTATTTATATAATTTTTAATGAGTACATAAAAACTAGTATCAGTGTTTTGTTCTGTATTTCATCCCGAATATACCGCTTTTTGAATCACGTAAATATTGTTTCTCGTTTGGTTTTTATCAGCATTTTCCCGAACCCTAGAAAAACTCTGAAAATCGGCCGGCATTTTTCGCATAGGCACCTGTTTTCCGCCCGGCACTAAAAGGGTTGAATATACTTCCTCAGAAATGCGTGTCTAACGAAAAATTTCGCCGTACCCAGTGAACGTCGCGAGTGAATTCGTACCGTACCGTACGGCCAGTGCGTGCCAAAGTCTGCCGTAGTCAAAGGGTTAACAATCCCCTTTCGAAACACGCGATAGAACTTGTCACCATCGTCCCTAAAAAATCCTGCGAACCTTTCGAACAACCCTAACGCATCGCCTCAAGGACCACCTCGTTTCCTCCACACCCTCAGCCTTGTTCGCCGCAAATTAATCCACAAAACCACCCATAACTACAAATAAAACGCAATTACCATCGCCGACCACGATTAACCGCGTCCACGACCCAACCCACGACATCCCCCGTGTCACCGCACCGACCAAGAATCCGCATTCAAGCAAAATCCTGAAAATCGGCCCCACCAACGGTCCATTCGACCGCACGCTTTAACGACCGCTTCCTCTCGCGGCCGAGCGTCCTGTTACCCGTTCGCGCAGATAATTCAGCCTTCTAATTAAAACCACCTACACCCTCGTGGAACTATTCCAGGGCCAGGGTACCTAATACTCAACGGTTGGATACAGGTCGTCCACACAGGGCCAAAGACGCACACGCGACGCGATAACGCGTCGTTACAACGTCCCCGTTCATTATCCGCGCTTTGAATTGTGGCACGTGGTCTCTCGACAAAAGAAACCTCGACTTTATGGGCAGGCTTTGTCCACAGGCGCCATCGTCGCCATCCTCTTGCTCCCCGCTTGGCATCGAAAGCAATATTCCCAGGATGTTATCCAATTTTGCGACACCGTAGAGGCGTTGCACTCTGTTTTCTAGGGGTGTTTTTTTTCCTCCTGTGCTTTTCATCCTGCATCGAAAGAGTTGGAAATGTACACTGTCGGGTTAGAATTTGGAATGTTTTTTTGCTTTTGGTTCGTTAGCGAATCGCAGTCTTAATTTTAGGATTAATTTGAGATTAATAGATACTGGGTTTCGATTGATTCTTGGGTGAAAGTTTTTTTAGGGTAACCGTAGTTTTTAAATGTTTTTTTTTTGTGGTTGTTATAGTTGTGTTGTTGTAATGAAGGAGTTAAATAAAGTTTTTTATATGTTACTATGAAATAGAGAGAAGAGTTGTTGCTTAACATTGATAGTGATATAGGTTAAATGATGTGAATTTTAGAAAGGTGTTTTAGAATCATTGGAAAAGCTAAATACATGTTTTATTAGTGTAATTATTAGTTGTGGTTTCTGATAAATTTGGTAAAAATAGAAACATGATGTAGAGCTTGTATTTAATAAAAAGAAGTCTTTAATTTTCTCTTTGTGGTATGATTATTTTATATTATTTGGATTTAATTTTCTAATTTTAAAATTTGCCACTGTTAATTTAGAAATTAATACTGGGGTTTGATTGGTTATTTAATGAAAAATTTTTTGAGGTAATACGGTTTTAAAATCCTTTTTCTTTCAATTATTTTAAGCAATAAGTCATTATAATTATATTACTTATTTTAAGCAATAAGTTATTATAATTATTATAGTAACCGAGTTAAACAAATTTTGAAGAAATTCAAAGAAACAAAACCAATAAGTTATTATAATTATTAAGTTATCATTACTTTAAGCAATAAGTTATTATAATTACTATAGTAACCGAGTTAAACAAATTTTGAAGAAATTCAACGAAACAAATCGCCAATTGTCATTTATAATTTTACAGACTTTTTAAAATTTACATTTTTGGCAATACTAAATACAAACCTTACTAATATAATTATCAACTAATTATTGCAATACCTGTGGTTTTGTAAAAATAAATTTGACATTTTTCAAGGCGTGCCACTATCAATGCCAAGCAGCAAAATATTCGACGAAACCTGGAAAACTCTCGATGACATTGATTAATAACGATGTCTCATCCGCGAATCTAACACAATTTCCGCGTATCTCATTACATTACCGCGGATATTATCATGGCGTTAATTAAAGGTAATGGCCGCCCGGGTGCCGCGACCCAAGAAAAGTCGATCCTATCGTTTTCATCAGACATCGTTGCCAAAGTTCGAACTGACGTTTCCTGTCGTTTCATTTTACCGGCTAAGAAAATATTGGCAAAGTTTTCGATGAAAACGCCACCGCGTCCCTCTCGCATAATCTCTCGCGGACGATTAGATAAGGGAACTTAATAATTGATCCCTCCTTTCTGCCAGTCTTCGACCGGAATCGATGTGGAACTCGCCAGTGGCCAAGTCTTTTCGATGAAATTAAATTCCTGCGATCGATACGCGAGATGAATTTGCTGGAATATCGATTCGATTCGAGAAGGATATGAAAATTGTGTCGCGCAGGAAATTAAATTTTTAGTGGTCGGAAATTATGCGTCTGGGTGTTATTGTAAGGTTTCATTGCTATTCGATTATGTTTCTTATCATTTAACATTTGAAATTTTGTTTTGAAGAACAATACGAACGTTGTGGAAATAAACATGGCGCGGTTCATCTTGAAGCTTTACGGTAAACGATGATCGACGTGAAATATAATATTGGTAGTCATAGTAACGCAATAAACAATTTGCAACGGCTGTTGAATAATTTAGAATAACAATAACTCTCGTAACATTTACAACATTAATCTCTCTCTCTCTCTGAAGAAGCTCTTGTCTTCCTTTTTAGTTCCTTTTTATTTCATTTAACCCTTTCGGTCCGAGCGCCGGATATATCCGGCATTCATCTGATGACCTGGTGTTACTCACATAATTAATAAAATTTTATATAAATATCTTTTAATATTAAAACTATAAACGACGCTTGTTAGAAGAAACATTGTTTTACTAAACAGAGTTCTTATTTAACGCCTAGAAAAATCTTCATACAAAAGAGAGGACTGACCACGCGCTATGTGTACATTTTCGGAGCGGCGCCTCGTATAGCGGGAGTGTCACGGCGGACAGAGCGCTCGTACCCAAAGGGTTAATTCAACTTACATTTCCGTTTCTTTCATTTTTTCTAATCGTTTCATTTTATACTATAATTTTCTCGACTCCAGTATTATTTTTAATGATATGTTAGAAAATGGCGGTAGACAAACGGCTGAAGCTGGCCGTGCGTATTTCGTCAAAGCGCTTCGCCTCTTAAGGAAAACTTCTTGGGACTTAGGGTTGTAAAACTAAGGCAAGCATACTGGAACGTCCACGTTCGAACGAGCACGTAATATTAAATTAAATATTAAACAAAGTATTCAAAACGCCCGCAGACAATATTCTTTAATTACCGCTAAAATCCTGATTCTACCTTACAGATATAATAAAAAGTAGTAAAAGCTATTAAAATGATTAACCCAGAGACGTTCTGTTTTCAATTTCCAAAGATATCACACCATGATGATTTACAAAATCAAAAATTTATGTTTCGTTTACGAGAGGGAAAAGGATATTTGTAAAATGAATATAAACAAGTGCTTTCACGAGCAGTAGTAATTTCTTCCTTTCAGAATAAAACTTCTTCTCTTCGGTGATAAAGAATCGTACGTAGTGCAAAGGGTTAAAAAATGCAATTTTACTTATCTTATGCGATAACAATTTTTGTCTTTGTAAATACCGTTAAAATAACTCGTCTTGAATATAATATTGCGATTAAAGTTCCTAATAATATCAAGATTCTATGCATGTTTATTTTATATATAAAAAATTACTTTGGGAATTAAATAGTGTCTATATTTTTTGCATCTGTTTCTGTCGATAATAGAGAAATAAAAATGCATATTATAAGAACATTAAACCGAAAATTAATCCCAAGTTATCTTGGAGAAACGGATACCGGTCACGTCAGCTTAGATTTTTTAAATTCGACGTCAAGTTTCACCATAGAAAAGTTTCTGACCGTACTTTTTACAACCGAAATACTTCTTTCCCTTCTTGAAGTAAGCAGTGTAGCGATATCGAAGTTGTAAGGAGAGCTTAATCGAGAAGGGAATGGAAATAGGTTGGTCCAATTTCAGGATAAGTTACTTAAAACTTGCTGTTTGGTAAGTGGATCATTTCTATGAACCACACGTTCAACAATGATACAGTTTAACACAGCGAAACTTTCAATGTTTAATGTAGCTAAAAGTCTGGCTGTAACACGAGTCTTAAACTCGAGGCAACGGTTAAGTGAATAATTTAACGCGAATGTGAAAAGTTTACGCTTTGCCTAAAACTCTCACTGTTCTTAGCCACGTTGACATCAATCTTTTATCAAGTAACTTCTTTCAGAATCGATTACCCTCGAGTTTATAAATCTTTCAATTACCGTGAATCAGTTTGTTGGGTATTCCAATCTAACTGCAGCGTGCGCTCTTTTTTTTTTGGCCATCTTTTCCTGCGATACTTATTCCATTTCTTTTTTCCTTTTCCTTTTCTTTTCGTTGTGTAACGGTAGAGTGCAAGAGCTATTGTTAATTAACTCTCTATGGGACCGTGTGACTTAAAAGTTAGAAACTGATGTATCTATATTTTAAAAAATTAATTTTCTTTAGTTATCACTGCACTATTAAATTTGATTACTGTATTACTGTAATTATACTACCATCCATCTATAACAATTATTGGTTTAAAAATTTTCAAACCAAAGTGAAAAACTGTAATCGATCGTAATTTTTTCTCCGATAAGCGGACAAAATTCTGGCTATAGACGGTTAAATTAAGAGCTATGTTTAGAATACAATTTATTTTTAAAAGTATATTAGCAAGATCATATTCGATCGTAGCTTTATTCGCCAGTAAGTTTTACAGAAACACAAGGTCCGGTCGTCAGTGTGTTAAGTTGAGTGTAAGTCTAACTAGATCGATGAACAGGCAATTATCGAACAGCTGTTGTAGTGTCAGTGTCTACAGTGTTGGCTGATGCAGTTGCGCAAACTTTCGAGCCCTTCAGGCTAGAATTCCTGCATCCCTAGCAGGAGGCCACGATCGTCGGCAAAGTTTACGACATAGCACGGAAACACGATCGAATTTCCACGAAGAATACCAACAAGCTGGCTCCCTGGTATTATACTTTCGCGTTCTGGTTATTACGTTTGTCGCGCTGGATTATTTCACTACACGTTTAACACCGTTTTCACGCGTTCCCTCGTTGCTTTTATTCGTCACGCCCAGGTAATTGCCAGGAACGAGAGAATTTATGCCTGTAAACGTAGAAACATGCGATTTAAATATTCTCGAATATTCTTTGATATAATTGGATATTTTTAAATGTTCTTAATTGTTTTTAACCATTTTTAACCATTTTCAGACGTTCGTAAATATTCTTAAACATTCTCTAACCACTTTTAGATATTTATAAATATTCTTAAACATTTTTAATCATTTTTAGACGTTCGTAAATATTCTTAAACATTTTTTAGCCGTTCTGAGATGTTCGTAAATATTCTTAAACATTTTCTAGACATTTCTAGCCATTCTTAGATACTCGTAAAAATTCTTAATTATTCTTAAATATTATTTTACACAGAGGTAGATAAAAATAACTAGTAATTTATCGAAATAAATTCTGTAGAAAGTTTAAAGATAAGGAATTTAGATTACGCTTCTCTTTTGCATTGAATTGAACTATCCTTCTTTGATCCTGGTTGAAACTTAAGGAGCATGAAAATTTTTTGTTGTTCAATCGCGGACCTATTAAACTCATTAAAAATCCATTAAAAATCTCATTTTCTACGGTTGGTATCAGAATATTCCGACGAAGATGAATCTAAAATTAAAACGATTAATTTTCTCTTTGATAGTAAGCTTACCTACCCTCCGCTATTTTTTACTTAAGCGCGATATAATATCATCATATTTTCTGAAACAGAGTTATCTTAATTATTGTCAATCAGCGGTCTAATAATATTAAAGCCGAATGAAATAAATGGACAAAAATTAAATTACATACCAGACGTTGAATTACTTTTTTCTTTCTCTATCGATGATTGAGAATTATTGAAAAATGTTATCGCTCTCTGATTATCGTTCATTTCCATCGATGGCGCGGTCGGCATTAATTGTCCCCAACTGTAATGAAGCTACGGGTCATTAAGACTCACATCGGTGAAGATTGAACTACCGATAACCAATTTGACGTTTGTAATGAGAGTATACTAATATGCTGCAGGTGTAATCTAATTCCGATTAGACAGCCGTCATCCCTCAAATTTCCACGCATTGATTCACTGCCCGGCCCGTCAACGATCGTTGCGCATGCCATTGAATGAACCAAATACAGTGCTGTAGTGTTTTCCTACCGATAAATCAGTATTCCAAATATCGAGTAAAACGTCAAAATTGAATACTAATATCGGAGAAATGCATCCTTGCGAAGCAATTTTTCTAATAAAAATTATGTCACCATAGTTTGTTTTTATTTATTATATCAGTATTCGAGTAAAACGTCAAAATTGAATACTAATATCGGAGAAATGCATCCTTGCGAAGTAATTTTTCTAATAAAAATTATATCACCATAGTTTGTTTTTATTTATTATATCAGTATTCGAGTAAAACGTCAAAATTGAATACTAATATCGGAGAAATGCATCCTTGCAAAGCAATTTTTCTAATAAAAATTGTCACCATTTGTTTTTATTAAAATAAAAAAAAAAAAAGAAAAAAAGAAACGAGGGAATCGGTTATAAAATTAAGTTGGAACTTTGAAATATTATGAATAAATTTTCCTAGCTTTTTTAATAATATATGAGGATGGTTTTATAGGAAAGAATAAATTCGAAACGTCGAATAAAATTTGTTCGTTTGAAACTTGGTAATAGTTTGTTTATATTAAATTAAAACAAAGTGAGAAAATTAATTATAAAATAAAGCTGTGATTTTGATATACTGTAGATAAATTTTCCTAGCTTTTTTAATCGTGTATGAGAATGATTTTATATGAAGAAGTAAGTCCGAAACATCGAATAAAATTTGAGACTTGGTTTTTTTTTTTTTAAACATTCTCATTTAAAAATTCATTAAATATGTATTTAACTCCGGTAAAATTAATTCAGTTTCCTAATTATTGAAATAATAACAATTATTTACTCTGCACAGAGATGTATCTATATTTTTCAATTTTAATTTTGTCTAGTTATCGCTGCGCTATTAAACTATATTATTATACATATAACTGTACTATACCATTCATAACAATCAATTGGCATCGATTTATAACAATCGTTGAGATTAAGAAATTTTCAAATCAAACTGAGAAACTTTTATCAACTGTATTTTTTCTTAATAAGCAAAAAAAATTCAGTTTACATAGAAAATGGTCACCAGCGATTTTATAATCATTCATTATAATCATTATCAACTGTATTTTTTCTTAATAAGCAAACAAAATTCATTTTACGGAGGAAATAGTTACCAATGATTTTATAATCAGTACAACTATCTTAAAATAAACGCCATATAAATAAATAAATAAAATAGCAATATCACGTAATAAACACAAAATTAATCTACACACAAAACAAATAAACACCTACAGTTCTTCGTTATCATTCTCCCAGAATAATCTCGCTTCACAAACCATTCAACGTCACAAATTTTTCATAAACACAAACTGTGTTGCACATCGATGCTTCTGCAACATTCTCCGATGAACTTCGTTCGCTGCAAAAACCGCTTCAGCAAATATAATCCTTGAGCCGTTTTAACCGATCCCGCGTTTAAACTTCGACCCGTGCAACCCCGTTGAAAATCATCGAGCCCTTGTAACAGCGCGAAAGTTTCTGCTTAAATCGTCCGTAAAGCGTTCTCGATAATGATCGAAGGTACACTTGGCGACGCTGAAGATGTTGGACAAAAAAGTTATTAGCTAACCAGCGTCGGAGACTCAATTTCGAAGCGCCGCGTCCGAAGTTTGCTCGAAGCCTCTGGGTAGAGATTGCATATTGTTGCATCGAGGCTGACGATGAACTTCGCGAGATTGTGAGCGGAAATTCTACGACTGGAATTCTTTCGCCGAACGAGAAACACCGGCACGGAATTGTCCACGGAGCTCGTGACTCTTAATTCAGAGCCAAGGGAACGAGAACTTTGGCGATATTCTGAAATTTGTAACGAAAGTTTCCTTTTACCGAGCGGAGAACAGTATTCTTAGACGAATTTTTTTTTTTTTTTGTTTCGCGATTAAATTGCTTGAGTAATTAAACCCTTTGCACTCGAGAGGTGACTCTCAGTCGCCGTTTGGATTAATGCAGCGACTTAAACAGCGACGACGTATATACACTACCGTTCATGAATATTTGACAACCTTCGGTTTATCTAAAGTATACGAAATACGCTTGAAATAAGTCATCTCAATGCAATTTTTATCATAGTATTTGTCTCTTACATTCATATAAAAGTCACGAGTCTGTGTCAATCATATAAATTTATATTCGTTCGACTTAGGGGTGTTTACACAAGTATTTGACAGCCCTCAATTTATCTAAAATATACGAAATTTATTTGAAATAAGTCGTCTCAATGTAATTTTTATAATAGTATTTCTCCCTTAAATTCATATAAAGATCATGACTCTATGTCAATCATATAAATTTATATTCGTTCCACTTAGGGGTGTTTACACAAGTATTTGACGACCATTAGTTTATCTAAAATATACGAAATTTATTTGAAATAAGTCATCTCAATGTAATTTTTATCATAGTATTTTTCTGATACACTCATATAAAAGTCACGAGTCTGTGTCAATCATATAAATTTATATTCGTTCCACTTAGGGGCGTTTACATTATAACCTTGATGCAAACTTTTTAAATCGTTTCCACCAAGTGGTCAAACACTTATGGACGGTAACGTAACTGTTTTATTTCAATATTTCGTGTATTTTTACATTATACGATTCCTAATATTGAATATTGAACATTGTAAAAAAATTTGTTAAGAAAAAAGGTTTTTTATTAGTTTCTATTAGTTTTATTAGTTTCTATTAGTTTTATTAGTTGTTGTTTATTGTTTATGATCACGTATCGAAAGAGTTAACGAGACATATTAATTAGGAAAATGATTTATGTTACTGTAGTGGTTATATCGTAATTTTCAATTTTCGAAATATTCTGTTATATCATCTGCACAATATTCTGTTATATTTTACATATAAATGATGCTTTACACGAAACAATTGCATGAATTAGCTATGTCTTTAAATCTTTAAATTTGAAATAATTATCATGTTTGGATATTTCACGATGCAAATGGAATAATGCATCGTGATCGTTTTCAATTTTCCAAATTGAGTATTCATATCAATATTTTGCAAATCATTGTTTCTGTAAAGTGATCTTTCGTTGCTCAATTAATTTTTATTTTAATTACTATAATTACTATAGAATTTTTAAATCAGCACACGAAGAAGAAATTTTTATAAAAAGCAGTTCACAAGAATTCCAATCTCAGCTCCAAGCTCTAAAATTTTAAAATCAACTTGATTCTAAAACAAAAATCACCACACACACAAATAGAAATTTTTATCCTCTCTGAGACAAAATTATTTAGCAAACACGCGATTATTTTAAAGGAACCATGAAATTGATTATGGCTCATAAGAGGATAATTAACGAAGGATTAATTCATCGTGTCAAGGGTATCAATTTTACACGACGGTCGTTCGTAATCCTATATTAATTAACACAATCGCGTTTAACGCGTAATACAGTGTAATTTCCGGAAAGAAGCAACCGATTGATGGTCAATTAAATACGATCCATAAATTGCCACGGAAAACAAGCGACGAGCCATTAAATTTCCTAATGAAACGCGTTATGTCCGATGGTGGCATGATTATTGCCAATAAAACAGCATCGCGTCCAATCGTAAAGTAAAACCTGGCTTCGTCGCAACGAAACCGCGAATCGGTTCGACGAAATCGCGAAGATCCTTCGGTCATTTGTTACGAATTATTCTTCATAATATTATCCCCTCGTAATTCTTTGAATTCTACAAATACATTTCTGCACTCTGCTGCATTGCGCTTTGCTACGTTGCACTCCCGATAAACAAATACCAAAAGAACGGTTTCTTTAAGATGGCGCGGATGGTGAGATTAACCCTTCGTTACGGCAGCCCGCTCCACCGGAGTCCAGAATATATTACATGCGTTCAAAATATACCTTCAGTTGGATTAACCCTCTATAGCTCGAATTTTGCTTATCAGAGAATAATGCTTGTCAGAGAAAAAATTACGATCGATTACAGTTTTTCACTTTGATTTAAACATTTTTTAACTGTAAGCAATAGAGAAGAGTTGTATATTTTGTGAAGGCCGTGCGTAGAGAATCGGCCAAGCGCGTCCATTTAGAACGGCACTCCCCTTTTCTTTTCCTAGGGCACCGCCTAGGAAAAGCCCAGGTTTAAAAACAGTCTGAGCAGGCACGTCGACCGGAGCAGGTCGAATAAAATATATTATTTACCGATAGCTTGTTTCCAATTTCTTCTCGCCTCGCCCGTCAGCCTTCCTTACAAAACTAATAATTGCTATAAATGGATCATGGTATCGCTACAATAATACAGTAATCAAATTCAGTACTATACAGTGATAACTAAATAAAGTAAATTTTAAAAAATATAGATACATTAACTTGTAACTTTTAAGTCACACGGCGCCATAGAGTAGAATCTTTTTGCAGACTATAATCGGCGCTCGTATACACAGGTCGTCGTGTGGATGTCGACTATAGTCGGCGCTCGTAACGAAAGGGTTAAAGAATTCATTTAATTCCTATTCCTATTTAATTCCCTAATTCCTAGAAATTGTCACTCGGACCAGACACTCTTTATTCACACGTTACTTGGCCCAAACACTCTTTATTCACACCTTACTTGGCCCAAACACTCTTCGTTCACACCTTACTCTTTTCCCGATACTGTCACTCGGCCCAAACACTCTCCTAACACCTCGTTCATACCAAACACTCTTTTCTCGCACCCTACAATAATATAAAAGAGCCGAGAATACATTTGGTTAGTTTTTAAGTCGACCGCTGTAAAAGCATTTCAATATACGCTACTATCCCTACAGTAATGTAAGAATATTGGGTTACTAACGGGTAGTTGGACAAATATTCAACTGTGAACACCGTATAATTAACAACTGTTGGAAACGAAAATAATGAGAGGCAAGAATTTGTACATAACATAGGAAGGCCACCATAAATAATCTCAGCACGAGCTGTGCGACAGCTCCAACAACTGTTTTACAACCGGGCCTGACGGAAAACGGACGGACCCTCGGCTCTCGGCAACCCCAGCCGATCTTTGGGGAAAAACGGCCGGAGAACACTCATCAGTCGATCACCGAACGTTTCCAGATCTTACAAAATATACTCATAGAAGATGACTTGTCCCTACCGCGCATTTTTATTAACAAAGAACCGTCGATTCTTACACAACTAATATTAATTAGTAAATAAATAAACCAAGTGCTACACGAACTGTATAAAGCTATTCTCAACACTCTCGACTCTCAGTTCTCAAACGCTCGCTCTTCGACTCTCAATTCTCAAACGCTCGCTCTTCGACTCTCAATTCTCAAACGCTCGCTCTTCGACTCTCAATCCTTCGCTAACTCCGCACGCGCATTTTCTCCGTCCATATATTCACTGATCCTCTCTTTTTCTATCTTTCAAACTCTTTCACTCTGCTCAGACATTCTCAGAAACTCCTCGGTCACACGATAATCTCTGTCACTCGGTCCAAATACTCTTTTCACCTCTATCGCTCGGCCCAAACACTCGTCTCTCGCACCTCTATTGCACTGTCCCAAACACTATTCACACCTCTGGCACTCCAGATTGAACATTCATACCTCAGGCCCAGAATATCCACAGTAACAATAAGCAAATGACACGAAACTCGTTAAATAAAAAATTTCTTACGTTAACGAAAGGTAATACGAAAATAATCCGCCCTCTTTTCCGTCCAAAATATTTCCAACTCACGTGTACGCAGAGTTCGAAAACAATATTTTTCACGAATTTGTTAAAATGGAAACAAATTGAATCGTTTCACCGACATCTTGTCAAGCTTGGAAATTGTTTGTTCGATAACTGCTCGAAATATCCCACGCTTACGTTATTTCCTCGTTGGAAATCCTCGTGTTCAGGCACAACTGGGTATCCAAAGCAATTCCTATGGATCTAATCAGGATTAGATTGGGTTCATAGTGTTCCCCGCGTATTGATAGCGGATCGTTGGCCGATAGACCAATCTGTGACAGAACAATCGTCAATGCAACGGCATACTAATACATATGCTTCCGTTCCCGATACCCCTATGTTTCGAACGCCATTAACGAGAATCAGAACGGTAGCCCGTTAAGCGACTGCCTTTTTCATTGAAACCATTGCGTTAGCTCGAGAGCAACCGCTCTGATTTTATGAACGATGGAATAAAATGTAAAATGGACGGTAAAGTATAGAGGAAACTATACTTTGGATTTATTCCACGATTTTATTTAAAATAACGTACGTGTCAGTGCTCGGCATTGATAGTGTCACGGCTTGAAAAATGTAAATTTTAAAAAGTCTCTCCTTTAAAATTTACATTTTTAAGAATTTTTTTACAGCTTCTCTTTTAAAATTTACATTTTTAACAATTTTAAACAGCTTCTCCTTTAGAATTTACATTTTTAGAAATTTTAATCAGCTTCTTTAAAATTTACATTTTTTTAAATTATAAAAAGGTTCTCTAAAATTTTTTTTTTTTTTAAATACTCAATGTAAGCACCTTATTAATTATTATATATAATTATTAATTAGCCGTTGCGGTTCTTGACAAAGATAAAAATAGAAACACAACGTGGATAGTGATTTGATTTGATAGCGAATGATTTATACACCGCGATCATATTCATTATACTAATATTATAAACAATTCAATCGAAGTATTAACTAGTATTTAAAACACTATTATATCATTAAAATAGTTTAATTGAACAATATACTCTGATTTAAATGTAGATTTATTCACAGCGATCATATTCATTAAACTAATATTACAAACAATTCAATCAAAGTATTAACTAGTATTTAAAACACTATTAGATCATTAAAATAGTTTAATTAACCTTCCAACTGAATTAAGATAGTATTTAACACTAAACCTACCGATGATTAAAGTAAACCTATTTGTATCCAAAGAAATAAAAATGATAGGTATTCTAAAAAAATGCATAACGTAAGGAGAACAAATCTTTACCTATATTTTTCACAGAAAATCACGAAGAATTTCTCAAATTGAATCGTTGTAAATTTATATAATTTCTATGAGAAATTAAAAGCCGGTCGTCTTGACCGCTTTGGTAGTTTTAGTGTAAAACACTGCAAACTAGAAACACTTGTAATTAACTAAAGCAAATTTGAAACCTTTTTAGTTGCGCCATTGTCAACGTTAAACAGCGATATGCAAAATTTAAAATATATAAGACCAAGAATTACGTGTAAAAGCTATCCCTCAATGAAGATATTATTATTTTTTTTTTTTTTAGCGTCGTCGTTCACGAAGTAATGCGCGTATGAAATTCGTGTGATCAAGGACGAAATTATTTAGTAGAATATTTAATAATTCGTAATTAGTATAAGCCACGTGTGTGCACATGTGTCAGTTCAGATAAACGAAGTGGAAAAATTGCATGCATTTTAAGGTACACCTTTTAATTTCCAGATATTTAACAATTTCGCAATCACAAGATTATCGAAAGAGTATTTCGATCGGTGGACTGAAGAATTAACGCGCGGCAAACAAATTGAAATATTTATTGGTTCATTATAATAATTCTGGCTTGTTATTCTTTTAGACCACTTGATTTTGTTAAATATCTGGTGATAATGTCTCGTTGGGTGTTGTTTGAACGCTTGCATAAATAATTGCACGTATGTTGAAAATTGCACGGCTACCTTTTGCAACATTTATTCTCCGCTTTCTGGTTTGTACAGGTAAATAAAGTAGGTTGAAATAAATAAAGGCAGCTCGATTATCCTCGCGAGGGAAAAATAAAACAAAAGTTTCTGCTATTTTAAGCAGCGTGAAACGTTTATCGGCGGTAAAAAATGCTTATTAAAATCGTTCATTGAGCTATTAATCGAAACATCGTGAATTTAATGGAACAATTGATAACGTTTCATTGCCAATTTATTCGTGTTTTGTCCCTTTAGCCATTGATGTTCTCCAATTCTGAAGGCATCTGAGAAACAGTTAATGGATTTATATCAGATACTGTTTTTACTAACTTCGGATGGAAAATCTGAAACTAAAAAGGAATATGATAATATACGAATATAACTTTAGAATACGTAGGAACTAAAATATTTAAATACTCCGGTTTAATCAATGATTATTAAATTGAATTATTTTAGTAGCGAAGAGTACAATATAAATTATGTTAAAAAAATTGTCTCCTTTGTACTCACAGCTTTTTCTAGCTGGACAGTAAAATCAATTCGTTCTGAGTATATACGAGACATTTTAATAATTAAGCAATCATTATTCGAAATAATATATTTCATGCCATTAATAGTAATAAATTTCACAGTAACGAATTTTATAAATAAAACAGTATCTAATCATATTTATTTCCGCTCACATTCGCCATTCAACGTGGCCGCCATTTTAAGTGACCATAATAAACGATTCATCCTGAGCCTGAACAATATTCAATTCCAAAAAAAAAACAAAAAAAAATTAATTTAAAAGTGCTTGAAGCACTTGTTTCTAAAATATAAAACCTTATTGAAATAAAATCCACTGATTGCTTCATCTCCAATTTTGATGCGATACAAAAATTAAATAATATTCGTCATAAATGATTGTTCGAAAAGTTTTAGTTCGACGCTGATTATCGCGAAAGTCCAGTTACATAACCAAATATTTGAGAATACACTCAAAACACTGACATTATCTGGTCGCCTGTGCAAATGTTGAGGCGCGCTGATAGCGTTCGCGTTTTAAATGTTTGCCAACAGTATGTCACCGTGATAGTTTCACGTGCGTTGTGCTCGTGTCGAATTTTCAGCGCGAAGATCGCGTATCGATTAGTTCGGCCTTTGTGCGCGAGAAAGGCGACAAAAAATTCGAGTCATGTCGAAGGTGTTCTTAATTAAAAGTGGACAGTGTGCGCCAGTGTAAAGTAATATTTTTCGTCTGACAATAAATTGAAAACTTGGTTAAAGGTAACTTAATTGCTTGATGAAAATTGTATCGAAAGGTGCGACGACAGGCTTGTAATAATTTTCTTGGAATTTATTTTACAATTAAATTAATCGTGAATATTGAAACGGAAAGGAAAGAGAAATTATGTGATTTGATAGTATTTGAAATATTTACGGTATAATGTTTTATTGTTTGCATAATGAGCGAAGTAATATTTTAAATTTTATTGTACATATTGAGCAGTGTGTATTCAGAAGATATCAAAGATTATTTATTATTTAGTAGAAATATTTTTTCGCTCACTTTGCAAACTATAAAATATTTCTACTAAGTAATAAGTAATGTTTGATGTTTTCTAAATATATGGATATATAATAAAATTTATATCTCTTAGCTCACTTTGCAAACTATAATATTTTTTCTTATACTTACTATTCAGTTGAAATATTTTTTCGCTCGCTTTTCAAACTATAAAATATTTTTTTATAGTTATTATTCAGTAGAAATATTTTTTCGCTCTCTTTGCGAACTATAATATATTTTTTCATACTTATTATTCAGTAGAAATATTTTATAGTTTGCAAATTGAGCGAAAAAATATTTTACAGTTTGCAAAGTGAGCAAAAAAAAATATTTTATAGTTCGCAAAGCGAGCGAAAAAATATTTCTACTGAATAATAAGCATAAAAAAATATAGTTTGCAAAATAAGCGAAGAAATATTATAAATTTTATTATATATCCGAGCAATGTATATTCAGAAAATATCAAATATTACTTATTACTTGGTAAAAATATTTTATAGTTTGCAAAGTGAGTAAAAAAAATTTCATAATTTGCAAAGCGAGCGAAAAAATATTTCATAATTTGCAAAGCGAGCGAAAAAATATTTTATAGTTTGCAAAGTGAGCAAAAAAAAATATTTTATAGTTTGCAAAGCGTGCGAAAAAATATTTCTACTAAATAATAATCATAAAAAAATATTTTATAGTTTCCAAAGTGAGCGAAAAAAATATTTCTACTAAATAATAAGTAATGTCTGATATCTTCTGAATACACACTGCTCGGATATACAATAAAATCATTAAATAAAATCACTGATCGTGGAATTCTTTTTGAGTAAAAAAAAAGATATATATATCGAAGAAATTTAATGACGTTGCTTAAACTGGCGTCGACTAATTCCAAGTATCTGGAAGTTGCTAATTGGAAAACTGGAAACTTGGAGGTATCGTCTGATCGCAAACAGATACGGATCTCGATGAAGCTGCTGGCTCTGACTGTTTAAATTCTGATGTAAATAATCTAGAGCCACGAGGTTTCGTTAACTTCATTTTGACTTTATCTTAGGAATCTTGTAAGTGAGTTTTCTTCATTCTTATTGAGAATCTACAGGAAACGTTTTGAGTAACTTTGACTGAGAGTATGTCAGTGATCGTTCAACCAGTTCTCTTTCTACTAACTGTAGTTTCTTAATTGAACAATGATACTTGAATCGTTAATCTTTATTTCCATTTTATTTTGTAATATTTATTGTACGAATTAAAAATCTTTTCCTTCGACACGTATTAATATCGATATTAATACTCGTTATAGTTAAAAATTATTCATCATAGATGTTTAAATAAAAATTAGGAATTAACATTGGAGACCTAATTTAAAAATTTAATTTAATTTAATAGATATTTAAATAAAAATTAGGAATTAACATTGGAGACCTAATTTAAAAATTTAATTTAATTTAATTGAAAAATCATAGAAGTATAATTTATAGTAGTTAATATTAATATTGCCCGAACTATTCAACTAAAAATTTTATAGAAAATAATAGAATAGAATATTCTACTGAAGCAAATTAAAAAACAAAATAAGAGTAGGAATATTATTTTTTAGCTTCTTATGGTCACTCGATTAATGAAATAAAAATATATTTTCTTTGAAAGAATGTTTAATTTGTCAATATAGTAAATGCACATGCCTGTCCGGAGTTTCTTAACCGTGTCGATGACGATTCAAAATTTCGCGGTAGGTTATTCGCTGATTCTCATGGAAATTTTACCGCGTCGGCAGAATTACGACGCTGAGCGGCTTCGTTTATGTAAATCAGTGAATTCAAGGCATTCTCGCAGAGAACGGTGATAAAGTGGCTCAGTTTTTTAAATCAAATAAACAAGAATGACGGACTCGTCACTTTGTAAAATCGTAAGTTTACGTTTTGTTATTTATATACATCTTCGAAGTGTATAATCTTAATATCTCTTTCACTGAATTAAAATTGAATTAACCAAAAAATTAACACATTTGTTATCATGATCATATATTTCAGATACAGATAGTATATTTCCTATTTGAAAATTAATTTCCATTTAGAAATTGGTCACTTTTTTAATGTACATAAACAATCGTGCACTCGAAGTCTTTTAAAAACTCGTAATAAAATAACCACTTTTTTTTCCATTTTTCATGAACAAAATAGTAATTTAAAATTCTAATTTCATAAATCTTTAAATCCTTTACAACGTCATTTAACTCTTCGTTCCATCGCGTTGCAAATATGCAACATATTGTTTATTTTAAATTCGTTGTGTCATAATTGACATTCGGTGCGATGCAACCAATTTACCATTAATAGTACGCATATTTTATGTTTCCCTACATAAATTTATTAGGAACAAAAAACTTTATCGTCGCTATATAATTTCGTATTATTATCACTTGCGAAGGTTCACGTATTTACTTTAACAATTTTGTCACGAGGTCTGCAGAACAGTTGTACTCGTGAAAAAATTTACATATTAATTATATCTTAATAACGCGTTTCTGAGACGGTCTGCACAGTCTATGTTCATCCTAGAAGTATTCAAAAATAATGTTTTAAAATTTTAGGAAGAAAAATTTAGGAGAAAAATATGAATTATATATTGATCGTGAAGATTTAATCGGAAGAAAAAAGAATATTTAATCGAAAGAGAAAAATATGAATTATATATTGATCGTGAAGATTTGATCGAAAGAGAAAAATATGAATTATATATTGATCGTGAAGATTTGATCGAAAGAGAAAAATATGAATTATATATTGATCGTGAAGATTTAATTAAAAGAAAAAAGAATATTTAATCGAAACAGAAAAATATGAATTATATATTGATCGTGAAGATTTGATCGAAAGAGAAAAATATGAATTATATATTGATCGTAAGGTTTAATCGAAAGAAAAAAGAATATTTAATCGAAACAGAAAAATATGAATTATATATTGATCGTGAAGATTTGATCGAAAGAGAAAAATATGAATTATATATTGATCGTGAAAATTTATCGAAAGAAAAAAGAATATTTAATCGAAACAGAAAAATATAAATTATATATTATTGCGCTCTGCTAACAGAGTCGAAGCAAAAAAAACACAAAAAAAAAAAAATCTTAGAAGTCGACGTCGTGGTCGGAGTTGCGAATTTCGATTACCGACTTCTCAGCCTTGCTACAAACCATATAAACCATACGATTCTCACGAGATTCTCTCAGATCATTTTCACGACAAATCCAATCCCTCGAATTTTAGGCTCGTCGACAGGAACAGAGTGCACGACACTTCCATGGAAGTTCTTACCGCAACGCAACGCGTACCGATTACGAGATGCGCTCTCGCACAGCTCACGTATTCCTGCGACGCGAGTGACAAAGCTCTGCGCCGCGTGCTGATGTATAATACGCGAACTTCGAATTTCCATTCCCATTGGCATTCACCAGGCGCGACGCTTCTCTGAAAAATATCCGTCCGCGGCCTGTCTGAGCCCTCGAAAACCTGTCGAAAGCACAGAGTATCGGTATCTCCTTTGATGTTCCATCGATCCGTGAAAAACACGGGGTGAACGACACGTCGAACGGGTTATCGACGGACCCCTTCGCGCTCCGAAGGCTCGTTCTCCATTATTTCGAGTCACCTGGTGAAAGGGAACCTGTTTCGTTTCGTGGATGAATTGAGATCGTTGAACGAAGACGTTGGGCGAGATTTGTTTAATTTTACTGGGGATCTTGAGTCATTTTTTGCTGAGTTTCGTTTATTATTGGTTTACTTTTAATTTCCTATTTTTGGGAATTTTGTTCCAAAGATATATTCTTTTTTTAATTTAGAAAATTTGTTCGAAGCAGGGTTAATTCGATCGGTAGACTGGGGAGTGTGGAAGATATTGACTGTAATTTTTAGTTTTTTTTAATTAAGTTTCAATTATTATTATTTTATTTTTATTTCCTATTTTTGAGAATTTTAATTCAAAGATATATATTTTTTAAAAATTAGAAAATATGTTCAAAAGAGGGTTGGTGCAATCGGGTTAGTAGACTGGTGCGTGTGGAAGATATTGACTATAATTTTGAATTTTTTTAATTAAGTTTCATTTATTATTATTTTATTTTTAATTTTCTATTTTGCAGAATTTTATTCCAAAGATGTATATATTTTTTTTTAATTAAAAAATATATTCAAAAGTGGGTTAGTGCGATCGGTAGACTGACGTGTATAAAAAATATTGACTACAATTTTTAGTTTTTTTTTAATTGAGCTTCATTTATTATTATTTTATTTTTAATTTCCTAAGTCTGAGAATTTTATTCCAAAGATATATTCTTATTTTAAATTAGAAAATTTATTCAAAGCAGGGTTAATACGATCGATAAACTGGCGAGTGTGGAACATATTAACTATAATTTTTAGTTTTTTTAATTGAGTTTCATTTATTATTAGTTTAATTTTAATTTCCTAATTTTATGAATTTTATTCCAAAGATATATATTTTTTTAAGCTAGAAAATTTCTTCAATGCAGGGTTCATGCGATCGATAGTCGGTTTAATACAACTATACAGAAAACACCCAAAATTATACCAAAACCCTACAAAAGGTAATTTCTTATGCAAAAATAAATAAAAATACCGAACAAAATTTTTCTCAATCGAAGAACTTACAATTTCCGACAAAAATCGGTCAATAAATATTTAACATTGCCATTCTTAATATTCCCTGTAATTTTCTCTAAAACATATAATTAAACATCTGTTTCTCTTCTATTATATATTTTTTCAAATGTTTCTTATCCCGATTTCTTCGGTACAAATAGCTCTATTTAAACCACCCTTGCTATCTATGACTTAAATCACAAAACATACTCCGTAACATCGACAAAAACTGTACATATGTATTTAAAATTCCAAAATCAGTGACCATATTCACATAACCCACCCTTGAAAGCTCTTCGATCCACTTGATCTAGATTTCAGCGAGACATCCGCACCCGTAAAATTGTCTCGACTACCATCCATCACGAGTAACAGCAATTTCCACCAACATCCATAGCTTTCGATACATTGTCTCGATATTCTGTACGTTTATCAGATTTTCTGCGTATGCTCTATCACTTACACAGCACCCTTGTATATCTCGCATTGATCGCAATTGTACAATAACACGACACGATTGCGATTTGGTGGAGGATCACATTGTACATCATTTTATTCCCAATACTTCTTGTACATAATAATACGTAGCTACGAATAAATCACCGTTGCCTTGCCAAGAATACGCTATCTGTAAAATAAATTAACCCCGGACCGATTATCATTTATAATTTCATTTCGCATAATTCGCGAGCGTAACACACGGGCGATACTCGATCCGATAATAATCTGTAAATAGCGATCACTGCACCATTAACGAGAATTTATCGTAGAGAAACGTGCGTCGCGCTCAAGTTTCTCGAGCTCGTTTCTTTCGAGTTTGCTCGAAGGAATAATCGGAACATGGCTTCTTGTAAATAACAGGACAGGGGATGATCCATGTGATTTTTCGGCACCTATCTGTGCATTGCCTTCTCTCACCCCTTTTCATCTGACATGATCGTGTCTTTAAGCAGTGATGGGTTTCGTTTTATTTTTCAACCGGTAAATTTAATTTAACAACTTTGTTGACCGGGAATTTTACACAGAAACTATGTCACGTCACCGGGTATTATTTTGTTATTGAATATGGAAGTAAAACGTTCTAAATAAACTGCAATAAATTTTATCATGATCGCTGAAGAAAGCATTTATTTTGGAGAATTTGGAGACCTGATTTTTATTATCAACGTAATTTGTAGCAAAGTGTTAATTGAGATATTTTTTTTTTATATATATATATATTTTTCTTTTTTTTGGCTAATTGATATCAATGATATTCGAGGTTGATGAAAAAAGTAGAAGCGGAAAGTATTTATTCATCGTATAAAATGATTCTATTGGAAATTAAAAGGAAGTGTAATTTTAGGATGTAATTGTTTAATTTGATTCATCGTTGAAAATAGATGTTAAATTGGTTTAATAATTTTTTTATTGTATGAATCATTCTTTTGTATTAATACATTGACGACGGAACTTGATTTTTGTAAATTTTACTGTGGAGTAGAATTAGAATAATTTCGTATTTTGAAGATAGATTTCATACTACGTTGTCGTTCACTATTTTTAGCCTTTGAAAATATAAAATACCAGAAATTTCGACACCCGTTCGTAATGTGTTAACTTAAAAAAGTATCATTAAGCAAAGAAAAGAAATGTTCTAATATAAAAGGACCAAAACTATTGATTTAGTGCAAAAAAATCTATCAAAAACAAAAATCAAAATCACAGTCTATCCAAGATAAAAATCAAAATCAAAATCAAATTCTATTAAGGATCAAAATCAAAAATCTATTCAAAATAAAAATCAAAATCTATCCAAAATCAAAATCAAAATCTATCCAAAATAAAAATAAAAATCTGTCAAAAATCAAAATCAAAATCTGTCCAAAATAAAAATAAAAATATATCCAAAATAAAAATAAAAATCTATCCAAAATCAAAATCAAATTCTATCAAGGATCAAAATTAAAATCTATCCAAAATCAAAATCAAAATCAAAATCTATCAAAAATTGAAATCAAAAACTTCCTCTGATTAACCAACGATATACATATTATAATACCATTCCCATCACTAAGCTTGAACCGAACTCGCGAATCTTCTCTTCTTGACTTGCCACCTCAATTCATTTATTTCTCGCGTATACACAGTGGACACACGATCGAACAAGTT
>SMSQ01022056.1:8329-36079 GCA_019453375.1 Ctenoplectra terminalis | reverse complement strand
TTTTTTTTTTTTTTTTTTTTTTTTCTCATCTGTGAACAATAGTGAGTTCATATTTATAAAGTTTAGTATACTACTGAAAACAGTTGAAAAAAAAGAACATTTTTGTTCAAAACTGATTTTTTGAACAAACTGATTTTTAAGTTATTTTAATCGCAGAATTCTTTTCACCTTGATACCAAAAAAAAAAAAATTGCCATTGCCAATTTAGTTACTACATTCATCAAACTTACTCTCATTGTATCAATTTTCTTTCTTAATCGAAGTTTTCGAGAGTCTATTATTAAAACCAAAATTCTATAAGTTTATATGGTTGCAGAAAATCGTGTAAAATTGTCTCCATATTGTACAAAAATTAAAAAAAAAAGAGAACTCAATTTGAAAGACTTTCTCTTACACGTAATAATTATCCAGGAATATTTTAATGATCCGAGTTGAGAAAAAAAAAAAGTTAAGCGTTATTTCTGGAATTTTATCCTCCTGTTTCGACGACGTGACGAGTCGTTCCCTTTTGTTTTCGTATAAATCTCGCGCCAAATGTATTGATTAACGCGGAACGAACGTAAAACTGAGAATGAGGTCGAAAAAGTTTGACAGCAGTCGAACAAGTTTTAGTATTTGTGGAAGGGGTCAGGGGTGTAGCGTGTTTCGAGGGAAGTTTTGAATGTTCCGCTCTGGGAGACTGTATTTATCATCTGGATTGTTCGACCGCCTCGATCGATCGAGTTACATTCAAACATTGAGAAATAAAAACAGCACGAATCGCTAAGGGAGAGAAGTTTCTGTGTTTCTACGACAGCTTGGTAGAAAATTGGAAAAAATTTTGTGGTCCAGGGTTGTGAAGATTTAATACACGATTTTATCCTGATTTTAATATGAATAATAATTTTTAATTTCAATTTTTATCGATTGCTTCAAATGAATCAATTTTAATTGATATTGATTTAAAAAGCAAACGAGTGGAAATATTTAATACTTATTTAAAATTGGATTTGTTACAGTAATACCGTTTAAAAAAAAAAAGTTGTAATTATAAAATTATAATGCAGTATCGATAAGATAAATTACTTAATATCGATAATAATTTTTATTTCAAAATTATGAATTCTTATTATATATTTTTATTTCATTTTTTTAAATTAATTTTACTTAATATCGATTAATAATTTTTATTTCGTAATTTTTAATTAATTTTAGTTAATATCGATAATAATTTTTATTTCAAAATCATGAATTCTTTTTATATATTTTTATTTCTTAATTTTTAATTAATTTTAGTTAATATCGATAATAATTTGTATTTCAAAATTATGAATTCTTATTATATATTTTTATTTCCTAATTTTTAATTAATTTTACTTAGTATTGATAATAATTTTTATTTCAAAATTATGAATTTTTATTATATATTATTATTTCCTAATTTTGAAATAATAATTGTTATCGATATTAAATAATTTATCTTACCAATATTGCATTATTATTTTATAATTACGTTTTTTTTAAACAGTATTACTGTTACAAATCCAATTTTAAACAATTATTAAATATTTCCACTCGTTTGCTTTTTAAATCAATATCAATTCATATTAATTCATTTAAACCAATTAATATTAATTAACGCGTGCGAATATAATTGTGTTCTTTTACAAAAGTACGAAATCGTGATAAAACCAACGAATCGCGGTACGTTAATTAAAAATTGAAACAGATGATCGGATAATTACACCGAAATAAATTTGAAGAAGAATTTAAAACACATTTCCACCATTTTCTTTATAAAAGCGAAAAAGCAAACACACTTTAATGAAGCACCGTATGATACAGTTACAAAATTCATAATCCTTTGATTCCCCTGTTTTCGTCAGTTCACTGGACATCAAAGCTGGAACATGAATAATAATTCATGCAGAGCACAGGATAATTATTCACCCTTATCAAATCGACCCGATCTCATCGACGTATCACGGAATGGCGCATAACCGTGCGAGGACTCGTTTCTCGCGAGATTTACCAAAACTTTTGTATGACAAGCTGCAAGAAATCACTTTACGATCGAATGAGTGAGAACGAAAGGTAGAGAAAATAAGAGAGAAATGGGTGTGTGAGAGTGTAACCGAGCATCGACGAGTTTTTATTGTAAGTACTTCTTGTTCGTAAGCCCCTTGTAAATATCGCTGTACCATAAATAACCGTGTACCCTTCGAATTCGACTCCTCCCCGATTTCGAATCGAAGAAAAAAAAAGGAAAAGAAAAAAAAAAGATAGAACGAAGCCAGAAAGACGGTTAATATGGAAAGAATTATCGTTGTATTTCACTGAAAGAAAAATAAAAAAAGAAATAGAGAGAGAGAGAGAGAGAGAGAAAATAGTGGAAAATTGGGCTGGTAAGACTGAAGAGTTATCGAGGGAATGGAGAAAAAAAGAAAATGAAAGTTTATCGAATCGAATAGTGAAATTGTATTTAAGAATCGTTATCGAATGATATTATTAATTATATATAGACGAAGGCGTGTGAAGGGGCGGTGTTCATAGGGATTTTAAATGTAGAGTTTATAATTAATATGGTGTATCGACAATCGACATCGCGGAGGAAGTCCGAAGCACAGTGTATTGTTCTGTTATAACGTTTTGGAGCGAGTCTGAATCTTGAACGTACGACTAACGTTTCCAATTTGTGTAACTATCCCTTAAATGATTTACAATTATAATAAATGAATTACGAAAAGGAAATTATCGATGTGTTTTCTATCGCTTTATTTTTTATTGTAGGAATATATAACATTGAGAATTTAACTCACATGAATGATATCGTACAAAAAATAGACTTGACATTTTATTAATATTACTGTTACGTAATTGAGTTATGTAATACAATCATTTTTATGCATTTTAATTTAATAATTAAATTATTATGTAATTTTGTTATGTAATTAGTCTTACATTGGTATTAATAACGTTCTGCAATTTTATTGGAATTTATCTAATTAGAGATTTTATAATTTTTATTGTATATTTTTTATACATCTTTTACATTTTTTACGTTTTAAAAAATTTTAATTATTTATTTTTCAAGTTTGAATAATCCTTTAAATAATCTTTTTTTTCGCTAACCATTTGTTAAGGGAATTCGCAAGACTTCGTTATCTTGGTAACGTAACAAGAAAGTCTATTTTTAGTTCCTTAACACTAGAACTACCGACGATTAAAGTATACTTATTTCTACCGACGAAATCAAAGTGGAAAGTGTATAAAATAATATGCAATGCAATTCAGACAAAAGTTCATCCATATTTTTAATAGAAAATCGCGGAAAATCTGCTCAAAGGCACCATAATTAATTTATAAAGATTCCGTAACAAATTACGAATCGGTCATTTTGACCACTTTGGTAGTTCTAGTGTTAAGTGGTGTCCCTCGTAAATCAAATACGTAAAATTCAGTGATCACAGACTCCCGTGACCACCTGTAAACAGAACTTCTTGTGTTAAAGGAAACAATGCGAAATTTCAAGAATCGTGGCCTTCAAGATTTCCTGCGACGTATCCAAATTTCCATAAACCCAGAGCAATAGTCGGAACAGGCTCGAGGTTGAACGAATTTTAGAAAGCGGTAGTTGGGGGATAGAGACGAAGCGATATCGAAGAACAACAACAGAATCGTACTGCGAACCGAAAAACCAATCCTCGGTCGGACAAGGACGTAGGAAACGCAGTTAGTCCTCGGCTCGCGACTTGTATACACGTGTGTGTGCGTTGATCAGTGGATCCTGGAGCTTTCGGAGGTTCTACTGCAGCGTTTGGGGCCCTACAGCACCGGTAAGTCGATCATGTTCGCGCGCGTTGAATGCTTGACTCTGCTCGGTGCAGAATCAAGGCCGTACGCGCGATGTCGCGTCGCGTTCACGTGGAGCCGCCTCCTGGTCGGGGTTGTAAGGCCCGACGTAACCTTGACAGGTGCGCGAACGGTTCGCGAACTGTTACCCGTCAAATTAAAGACGAGTAACCTATTAGATTACGATGAGAAGTCCCGACCGATGGACTTCTACAAACGTGAGAAAGGCGTGGGGTGCTCGAACACTGGTACTCTTGCTCGAACGATTGCAAGGACTAATCTTTTCGTCTTGCCCGAACGCTGGCTAGAACGAATCTTTGTCCGTCTTGCTCGAACGATTGCAAGGACGAATCTGTTTACCGCTTCCGAGTATCCGAAACGATGACACTCGGAAGGGCAAGGAAGCACGCTGATTGGTTTTCGCTCACATTCGTTAATGTGCCAATCAACATGCTTCTTTGACCTGACAGCTACCCTTCCATTGCGCCCTGAGCGCGCTTTCCGTGGAAAGGGTAGGCCGATGCCAGGTAGCGACGCGAGGACCACGGCGATTTGGCAACGCGGCGGTCTTTCCATCAGGTTTACACGATTTAGAATGGACACCGCGCGAAGTCCCGTTTCTAATTACCGTCAGGAAAGACAGAGTTTATGACATATACTCGGCTATTGAGGGCGAAAAGAAAATACAGACTAATTGCTTCGAGCAAACGGTAAAATATGCTAACGATCGAACGCCTTTTCTCAAAAATAGCCTTTTCCCTAATGTCTATCATAAACTGGCCAAACCATCCTCACGTATTGTTCCTACGGACGGAACAGATCATATTCTCCTTAATTTCACGTATCAAGTGCTGATTATCCAATGGGGAAGCTTAATATTCAAATATTGAGAAATATACGCAATTTCGTCACTAGCTTTTCGATAAAATAAGAAAATGTATCTTTGTTTCTAACGTACTGTAACTGGAATTGCACCAAACTTAGGTATTTAACCCTTTGCACTCGAACACTTTTTCAAGTTTCAAAGGGCTATTGCGGAAACTTAAAGTACTCTTTTGGAAAGAGAAAAAGAAAATTATAAATTACGATTTCTTATTTATTTGGTTAATTTACTTTTATTTTAAGATGAAAGAAGTGTTTGAAATGATGAAAATATAGAATCTAATTAAGAATATCTTATTATTGATTATTCTATATAACCGATAATTAATTACTGTCGTTTTAAATAAATTTTGTAAAAATAGAAACATAATGTACATTTTGTATTTAATAAAAATTAACTTGAAATTCTTCTAGTTTTACACCTATCAGTGCCAAGCAGCAATAAATATGTAATAACGTATAAATGATACCTAAAGGTCTTATATAATAGCAAAAGGTTAACACTAGAACCACCGAATCAGTCAAAATGATTCATAATTTCTTATAGAAATTTTATAATTTTCCACCAATGTATTTTTGGGGATTCTCTACGACTCTGTAAATAATATGTACAAAGAATTGTTATCCTTATTATAGATATTTTTTCAAATACCTATCATTTTGATTTCTTTGCTACAAATAAGTCTACTTTAATCGCTAGTTCTAGTGTTAAACCTTTCACTACGAAGTCTCAGGTCGAAAAACGAGACCATGATAGTTATCGGTGACTTATGTGTGATTCTTTGTGCTTTTATATATTAAATGATCTAATCTACCATGTACGCGTGCAACAAATATTATTTTTCCCGATTGTAGGCCTGCAATTTGCAAATATCAATGCGATCTGTTGGGTGACTATACTTGCTCATAACATCCAATGATCGAGCGACTGTAGTCGGCCATAGTATCGAAAAGGTTAAGGGTTATAAAATGTAAATTTGTAGAAAAATGAATTACTTAAACTGTGAATGTAATATTTGTAATAGACGTTTACCTTCTTTTTAACAAATTATTTATGTCTGTAAGATGTTACTTGCTTGATTGGGTAAACGATCGTCTTGAACTATTTGAATATAATTAAATTTGTTAAAATTTATTTTTTAAAACAATTAAAATTACATGTAAATGATTAAATTCGTATTTTTCTGAATACTTAACACTAGAACTACCGACGAATAAAGTAGATTTATTTATATCAAAGAAATCAAAATGATAAGTGTTTAAGAAAAATATACCAATCGAAGAAAATAAATCTTTCTTCATATTTTTTACAAAAACTTACCAAAAATCCATGGAAATACAGCGTTTTTAATCGATAGAATGCGTAAGAAAAATTACAAACCGGTCATTTTGACCGCTTCGATAGTTCTAGCGTTGAATAGAAACAACGACGAAGTTAAAAATAGGAATTTATTAATTTATTTAGCATTCATCGAACACGCGTTTCTATCTTTCACTGGTAAAATTGTAACAGTATCGTTTATCGTTTTAATTTAATAGTTTATCGAATTCTTTTTATTTAGTTTCCCAACACTTTCGCCATTTTGTAACAGAATTCGCGTCCCCGTTTAAGCATCGTGTGCGGAATTAAAACAAAATAATTTCCCATCCCGTTCTAAATCAATTTCTCGCGGTCCTCCTATAACTCTCTCTTCGAAATACTCTATCCATTAGGCAATCGCATAAATTATGATTTAATCAGACGGGAATTAGAGCTTGGAAGTCAGCGGTGAAGAGTTTCGCGCAGCATGCAGAAACGTGTTGCGCGAGTACAATCTTATTGCTCTCGGGGGTATACTTCCGTCGGATAATATACGGAGGTCGAAGCTTTCAACCGGTTCGTTGTTTCACACGCTAATTACTCGTAAATTACTTGTTAATTAGGCAATAATCGGTTTCGCGATTCGCGGTCATGCTCGCCGACCATCGAACGATAGTTCATCCACTGATGATTATTAGTAGGATAGGTAAACGCGTATCGCTGCTTGGTGTTGATAATTTGGGTTTTTATTAAATGTAAGGTCTAGATATGTTTCTATTTTTTAGCGAAATTCAAAGCAGCAATAATCGATTAATAAAATCTTTGCATACCTTTTATATATCGATGATTGTCATTGATAATACTAAAAGTATTCCAAGTTTGTTTTTATTAAATACAGAATGTATATTTTGTTTCTATTTTTACAAAATTGATTATGTTTCTATTTTTACAAAATTGATTTAAAACGACAATAATTAATTATCGGTTATATAGAATAATTAATAATAAGTCCTTTAGGTAGCTTCTATACGTTATTACATATTTATTGGTGCTTGGCATTAATAAGTGTATAACTAAAAGAATTCCACGTTTCTTTTTATTAAATACGAAATGTACATTATGTTTCTATTTTTACAAAATTTATTTAAGACGACAGAAATTGATTTACGATTATGTATAATAATTAATAATAAGACCTTTAGGTATCTTTTATACATTGTTGTATATTAATACTTGGCACTGATAGTGGATAACTAAAAGAATTCCAAGTTTCTTTTTATTAAATACGAAATGTACATTATGTTTCTATTTTTACAAAATTTATTTAAAACGACAATAATTAATAATAAGACCTTTAGATATCTTTTATATATTATTACATATTACTGCTTGGCACTGATGGTGGATAACTAAAAACATTTCAAGTTTGTTTTTATAAGGTACAAAATTTACATTATGTTTCTATTTTAATTAAATTTATCAAAAATCACAATAATTAATAAGACCTATACATATATTTTATATATTACTACTTGGCATCGATAATGGCCAATTAAAAAAAATTCAAATTTGCTTTTATTAAATACAAATTCTACGTTATATTTCTATTTTTACCAAACTTGTCAAAAACCAGAATAATTAACTATTATACACAATAATTGATAAGTCCTATTTAGTATTTTCAAAGTATAAAATTTAAGAAGCTTTTTTATGAAAATTGACATTTTTTAAATTATACCACTATAAGTGCTAAGTAACAATATATAAATAATAGAATCTCACGAACCAAGGCCTCTTGTTTCACCAAAAATTTAGCCTAATTAGCGTTTGAATCAACTGGAATAAATTCTCAATTATTCCTTCCGTTTCGATATTCACGCGATAGGCGATAACGAACGCGAGAAATGCTCAATGGACGCGCGTAAATTCGTTGAAACGATACTCATCGTTTCACAGTGGCGTTAACGAAACCGTAAATTGCAAATGGCCAACGGGATGACGTTTAGCGAAATTACAACTAACCCACAAATGAAATAGAAACTTTGTTTAACCATTGACCGATCGCTCGTTTCCGTTCAAACGTTTGTGCATGCGACAAGTGAATTATTGATCGGTGTAGTTTGAAATGCGAAACGAGACATCGTATCTGTTTTGATCGTACAATGACCACGAGTGTAATAACTAGCGAAGGAACAGCTGTCGCGATTAACCATTCTGGACGTAACTATTTCACTATTTTAATCGATAATACCAATTTCGCTGTTGTTGTTGAAGTAACCTAATTTAAAGTAATAATTCGCCTTTCCTAGAATAAAACGACCAGCTTACGACGAATTCGTTAAATATAAACTTAATTATAAATAAACATTAAATATAATCTTATAATTTTTATTAGACGAACGATAGAGAAAAATTTCTTGCAAAACTTCAAACGTAATTATTTCATTATTTATAGTGAAACATAACTGTTAAAGGGTATCACAGTTTGCATAAATTACGCTAATTAAATTTTTTAAATTTGTAATAATTAATTAGAAGTATTGTTATTTTTTTAAATTTCTGATAATTAATTAGAAGTTTAATTAATTTTTGAAATTTGTAATAATTAATTCGAAATTCAATAATTTTTTTTAACGTGTGATAAATAATTAGAAGTTTAATTAATTTTTTAAATTTGTAATAATTAATTAGAAATTCAATTCATTTTTTTAATTCATTATTTTCGTGATTTTTCTTTAATTACTAAAATATTAATTAGTAATTTTCGACATCGTGATATAAGTATTAGATGAGTTAGATAAATTTTTAACACAATGAAAAAATAAATATACGAATAATCTTATCTTTCTCGAATAAATTATATCGTGCATAAAAATCAATATTTATTCACTACGTGACTCGTGGAATAGCATAGTTTTATAACTATTTGCTACACATGATTAATACGAAATACGAAACGCGACACGAGTTCAAAAAGTCACGGAACAAAACGAGAGAAAATCCTATTAACTCCTAATCTTAAATCGAACATCAACAAGCTTCTCGCTAAAATTATTCGGCGATAAGGAACCCATTCAACGACCGGACCAAGCTAATTTATTTCGTTTCACAACGCGCTGCAAATTGCATGCAAATTCCGCGTCAAATAACCTCGTTCGAGACGACCGCGCAACTCGTGTTTCGTTGCACGCGTCACATTATTGGTCACGCTGATTTCAGAATCAGCCAGAAAATTCATCCATGCGAGCCACGTTTAAATTATTATCCCCGCATGATGGCCGATTGAACGCGCCCACGCGCCAGAAAGAAGTGTCTCGACTCATTTTGGTATAGTCGGTTGGAAAAATTTGGTAAAATCGTAAACGAAACCCTTCAATGTCGATATTAACACATTGGCTCACGGGAGCTTATTTTTGTAAATCTTACCACGGAATAAAATTAGGATAAATTCATGCTTGCGCAAGTATTTTTAGGAATAATTTTTAGGTTTAAAGTTTAAATTAAGATCATTTTAAAAAGACTTTTATACGTCGTCGTTTACTATTTTTTCCCTTTCAAGACGCGAAATACAAAATACGAGAAATTTCGTCAATCGTACATAATGTGTTAACCCTCTGTGGGACGGTGTGACTTAAAAGTTACAAACTGATGCATCTGTATTTTAAAAAATTAATTTTGTTGATAATATGAGAAAAAGCAACGTATCGACTAGTTTTATCTTGTATTATATTTTGTGTGAGCTACATTCTCTGGTATTTGTAATTGGTGGACGCTCTAACTCGAACATGCGGGTGAGACCGTCCATTTGCAATGTTGGCAGTTCTTGCTTAAAAAAAAGAAATAAATGTTTTAGTATGTACCGAAGTATGATTTATATGTATATTCTAAATTATTTATGCGTTGCTTTAATTTGTTCAAAACAACGAAAATGTAAAAAAGCCATTGATGCAATGGTTTCTTTTCAAAAAGTGGTCGAACTATCCCGGACTTACAATATAACAGAGGTGTGGAATCTTTTTGTCATTAGAGGCCACATTTAAATTAGGCAATAATAAAGGAGACCGCTATAATTTTTTATATTTCACTGTTGGTATTTTTATTTGCTTAAACATATATATATGTATTATTTTTCTATTGTATTTCTCTATAATGTAACAAATTTATTTAAAGGTACTTCTACTAATATTATTTTTATTTTAAGTGGTATTTAAATATTTAGTTGTTTACTAAAATTTAAAGATCTGAATGAATTTTTACATATTTATAATATATATGTATATAAATATAATAAATATAATATTATAAATATATAAATATTCATCCAGATCTATAAATTTTAATAAACAGCTACATATTTAAACAACACTTCAAATAAAAATAATATTAGTAGAAGTATTTTTATTCTTCAATTTTTATTCTTTAAATTATATTTATTATATTTCTATTTCTATTTCTATTATATTATAAATATATAAATATTCATCCAGATCTATAAATTTTAATAAACAGCTACATATTTAAACAACACTTCAAATAAAAATAATATTAGTAGAAGTATTTTTATTCTTCAATTTATATTCTTTAAATTATATTCATTATATTTATATCATATTATAAGTATATAAATATTCATCCAGATCTTTAAATTTTAATAAACAGCTACACATTTAAATACCACTTCAAATAAAAATAATATTAATAGAAGTATCTTTAAATAAATGTATTACACTATAAAGAAATACAATACAAAAAATAATAATATCAAGTTATATAAAAGCCTCACAAGAAACTCACGAAGGCCGCACGTTCCCCACCTGTTCGCCCTATACTTTAACACCCCTGTTGATTTTACGACCTAGCTAAATTTCTTTCACCGACTGTAATTCCATCGGTGGCTCATGGCACTCGTTATCTCGTTTAAAAAGTTGCGGTCGAGCCCGGATCGGCTATGGCCAGGTGAATTTCGCAGGATCA
Source organism: Ctenoplectra terminalis (assembly GCA_019453375.1). Lineage (NCBI taxonomy): Eukaryota > Metazoa > Arthropoda > Insecta > Hymenoptera > Apidae > Ctenoplectra > Ctenoplectra terminalis. The sequence continues at coordinate 25,092 of SMSQ01022056.1, read as the reverse complement.
CAATGCTCGCGTTTCCGATTAATTCATTAGCCATATAACGAGCTGTCGCTGCAACGTGGATTTCCGTGCCAGTGTTCTCGTGAAATTGGACCGCCGAGCGGAAACTGCTGGCCACTCGAAGCGTGTATTTCAACTATATATACAGACGTTAGAGAGCGTTATACACGGGGTGTTGCGGCAAAAAAAAAAAAAAAATGTTCGGGATGACGCGAGTGTGTAGGGTTTAAAAAAAATGAGGGAAAGTTGCTTGTTAGCCAGAGATCTTGTTAACCCTCTATAGCGCGATGCAGCTTAGAAGCTGTATACTTTAGTGTATGAATTTTTTTTATTTTTATTTTACTCACTTATCATTGTAGTAATAAATTTGATTACTGTACTACTGGGCTAGTATCAAACAGTGTGTCAGTCTATTTACCAGAGGCGGCGCATAGACACTGTGAAACTGCGGCATACAATTATATTCGCTTGGAATATTTAACTCCATCATTAACAATTGTATAAAAATATGAAAAGTTTCCGAATATATTTTTCATTCCTAACTTCGAGAACTGTTTTCAGCCTCTAAATATAGATGATTGCAAATGAGAAATAAAATATGTGTCAAATATTTTTTTAACAATTCAACAATTCTATACAATTCTCTTATTTTGTATAAAAAATAATAGAAATCCATGTTGTAATACTTACAAAGGATGTTGTTTAAGTGTAACACGCCAATTTTAATGAAATTTACATGTGAGACAGTGTTTAAAAAAATATTTGACACGTATCTTCTTTTTTATCTGCAATTATCTATATTTAGAGGGTGAAAACAGATCTTAAAGTTAGAAATGAAAAATATATTTTGCTCAATATTTCGGAAATTATTTACACTATTACACAATTAAATCTGTCATTAAAAATTGCACAATATTTGTTTGAACAATCTTTTTCTGAAGCGAACAGTTTTCGAAATATTTCTGACTTTGAGGGCTGTTTTCACTCTCAAAATATGAATAATTCCAGATAAAAAAAAAAATACGTGTCAAATATTTGTTTAAGCACTACATTATATGTAAATTTCATTAATATAATATTTCTAGAGAATATTTCTAGAGAATATTGTTCTAGAGAATATTTCTAGAGAATGTTGCCTTAGAAGAATATTCCTACACGCACAAGCATATGCACATTATAGTAAACGCAGTTCCACCGTTATTTATATACAAAGAAATATTTTTCCCTGTTTAGTTTCTTTTTCTAAATATTCACCATAATTTTCATATTTTATCCAGACACGTATCCACTGTATTTACAGTATATACGTATCTACGTCCCCGTTAAAAAGTCTTAGAACAAATTATATTTGCTCTAAATCAACCCTGCTTGAAAGACATAAAGAATTACAAAAAAAGAAGAAAATACACTCTTCCTATATTAACATATTACGGACAGGTGACAAAATTTCTCGTATTTTGTATTTCTGTATTTTAGTATCTTGAAAAGGTAAAAACAGCAAATCACGACATATGAAAGATTATTTTTAAAAACAATCTTCTTAACCCTCTATAGCCCGAATTTTGTCTGCTCATTATATAAAAAAATTACGATTCATTACATCTTATCACTTCGGTTTAAAAATTGTTTAACTAATAATTGGTACAGATGGATCGTGGTATAACTACAGTAACACAGTGATAAAATTTAACGATACAGCGATAACTAAATAAAATNCACCTGTTCGCCCTATACTTTAACACCCCTGTTGATTTTACGACCTAGCTAAATTTCTTTCACCGACTGTAATTCCATCGGTGGCTCATGGCACTCGTTATCTCGTTTAAAAAGTTGCGGTCGAGCCCGGATCGGCTATGGCCAGGTGAATTTCGCAGGATCACAATGCTCGCGTTTCCGATTAATTCATTAGCCATATAACGAGCTGTCGCTGCAACGTGGATTTCCGTGCCAGTGTTCTCGTGAAATTGGACCGCCGAGCGGAAACTGCTGGCCACTCGAAGCGTGTATGTCAACTATATATACAGACGTTAGAGAGCGTTATACACGGGGTGTTGGGGCAAAAAAAAAAAAAAAAATGTTCGGGATGACGCGAGTGTGTGGGGTTTAAAAAAAATGAGGGAAAGTTGCTTGTTAGCCAGAGATCTTGTTAACCCTCTATAGCGCGANGTGGTATAACTACAGTAACACAGTGATAAAATTTAACGATACAGCGATAACTAAATAAAATAGATTTTTTAAAATATAGATACATCAGTTTGTAACTTTTAAGTCACGCGGCGCCATAGAGGGTTAATTTACCCTTTAAATTACGATCTATCTTTAGAATACAAATTACTCCTAAAAATACTTACGTAGGCATAAATTTATTTTAACTTTATTCCTAAGATTTACAAAAATAAGGTTCCGTCGTCAATGTGTTAACAACTTTACCAAACAATCAAATAGATTTCCTATTTCGCGCAAGAAAACAAATGTTACTAAAAAAAAACAGCGTCCTAAGACATTCCAACCTAGGATGCACATTTCAAAAATTACAGCACCCCCTTAATTTCAAGCCACGAGCCGCCACCGGTGTTTATACAAATTAACTTAACCCTGATCGATCACTCGTACGTAGCACCGACTTCGTTACTCGTACGCGACGTTCCTAAAACAACGAGCGAAACCTAATTCTGCTTCTCGAAACGAACGAGGACGGATAATAATTAATTTCGCGGCTGTTTCCGCTGCTCCTTCCTTCAATTTTCTCTCTCGAAGGTCGGTCCGCGCTGTTTTCACCCCTTACTTTGCTTCCCGCTGGCCTGTCGCGCTCCACCACCGTCAACAGTCGGACTTCTGTTAATCAGGAACGTCGTGCACCGCTTTAATTTGCGGTCCTCTGACCTGGTCGAGGCGTCGCGCTCATCCCCTAAATTGGCAGCCATGCAAGATGCAAGCGAAAATTTTCACATCGCCACCGCACGAATCCCCCACGCTCCCCTTTTCAACCCTCGGCCACCCTTTTCCGAATTCACCGCTGCTAATGGCGTTGTTTATTTTAATTGGGGTTTTAATATTCCCCACCCTCTGCGGCTGCTGCCACATCGATTCACTGGCTTGACGGAACGTCCTGGAATAAAAAGGGTGGGTGTTTTTCGCGATAAATATGAGCGGAAGTGTTTGTTGGTTTTTGTGTGCCATTGTGCGTGTAGATGATGGATGTTGTTGTTTGCCAGGGTGTTATAAGAAATTTTCAGAGGCTTGATCGAAGAGCTTGGTATTATCTTAATCGGATATTTAAAAAATTGTTGTTCCAGCGGTGTATCGTATTCTGTTCTAAATTGAATTGGAAATTAATTTATACGAGTAAAGTAATTTTTAAATTACTCTCTGATTTATATATTTGAATTTATTTATTTGTTTCGTGTAACGAATTCTCCTCGAATTTCGTGTTTTATATGGAAAAATAAATTTTGCTAAAGAACAGCTGTTTTTTTTTCTTTTTTGTTAGTTTCGTTATTTATTTTCCTTTTCTGTTGAATTTTTCTAAATGTAACTAATTTTTATTGATACGAGTAATCAGTCATTTATTGAAAATTCCAATTTTCAAGTCTTATTGATTGGAAGTAATCTCGAATCGAATCGATACATCTCGAAAGAAACGGGACGAATGAAATAGTCTTTCCGAAAGGAGGACGAAGATCATATCCTGCTTGAAGGTAATCCGTAAGTGCGCATCTTTCTTCTTCTCGATAAGACAGATAAATGACACGTATACTTGTACGAGAGAAAAAAGAAAGATTACTGCACCATTCATGTTCGTCCAAGTCTCGAAAGCAATATTCTGTCTGAAAAATTAACTTCGTGCTTCGATCGGCTATAAGACGTAAAATTCGCTTCTACGCTCAATTATCCTCTATATTTATAAATTTAAAAAACGGTACAAACTAACATTGAGAAATAACAAATTAATCTACTACAATATTCCCTAAAATCATTCCGAAATTAATAAAAAAAAAAAGTGGTGTAAAAAAGAAGACAAAAATACGAAAAATATATCCACGTCTTTGAAACTCTTAAAGATTTAGAAAAAATTTAATTCACCCTCCAATTTACCTCCAGGAACGATCCAAAGTTCCTAATAAAAACGTAACAACCATTTGTCACGCGTTCAACGAGCCACTACTGGCAAACACAATAAGAAAAAAAAAAAAAAAATAGAAAAAGAAAAGAGACGAAGAAAAAGCGAAGTGGCAGGAGTACGTTCCACGAAATTCTTTTCCGCGAGGCTGTGAGGCGCGAAATAAGGTCAGCAAAGGACGAAGTCCTGAAATTGATTTGCATGCTATGGAGCTCACCTGCCGCGACCTAGTTTCCCGTCTTTTGCAGAATCGTTTGAAAAAGGCGGCGTCGTTGTAAACGTTTCGTTCCGGTGGACGTGAAAAAAGTAGGGAAAAAAAAAAGCGAAACGTGACGATAAACGAAACGACGTCTCCGGTGTTTCTCCTCCGGTGAACGCTGATTCCCAAGATTCGCGTCGATGATCGTCGCAATTAGAGTAATTATCGTACCAAAGTTCCTGACGCTTTTAACCCCGTCTGCTCGCTCAATTACATTTACGATAATTGCGAATACTCTAAACAAAGTAAGTAGCAGTTGTGAAAGGTTTCGTCTGGTTCGTCGAGGAACGAGCGAAGCGCTTTGGGTTTAATATGTTTACGAGTAGCATTTGCAGAATTTTTTGAGGTTCTTTTTTTCTTTTGTGTGGTCGCATTTTTTAGTTTAGTTTAGAATAATTAGTATACCATATTTGTTAAATAAAATACGTTCAAGTTATGAAAGGTTTCGTCTGGTTCGTCGAGAAACGAGCAAAACACTTTGGGTTTAATATGTTTACGAGTAGCATTTGCAGAATTTTTTGAGGTTCTTTTTTTCTTTTGTGTGGTCGCATTTTTTAGTTTAGTTTAGAATAATTAGTATACCATATTTGTTAAATAAAATACGTTCAAGTTATGAAAGGTTTCGTCTGGTTCGTCGAGAAACGAGCGAAGCGCTTTGGGTTTAATATGCTTACGAGTAGCATTTGCAGAATTTTTTGAGGTTTTTTTTTTCTTTTGTTTGGTAGCATTTTTTAGTTTAGTTTAGAATAATTAATGTACCATAGTTCTTAAATAAAATACGTTGAAGTTAAGAAGGTTGAGTCTGGTTCGTCAAGGAACGAGCAAGGGTTTCAAGTTTAATATACTTACTAGTAGCATTTGCAGAATTCTTTGAGGTTTTTTTTTTTCTTCCGTTCGGTAGCATTTTTTAGTTTAGTTTAGAATAATTAGTATACCATATTTGTTAAATAAAATACGTTGAAGTTGTGAAATGTTGTGTCTGATTCGNTTTTTTCTTTTGTGTGGTCGCATTTTTTAGTTTAGTTTAGAATAATTAACGTACCATAGTTTTTAAATAAAATACGTTAAAGTTATGAAAGGTTTAGTCTCGTTCGTCGAGAAACGAGCGAAGCGCTTCGGGTTTAATATATTTACGAGTAGCATTTGCAGAATTTTTTGAGGTTTTTTTTTTCGTTTGTTCGATAGCATTTTATAGTTTAGTTTAGAATAATTAGCGTACCATAGTTCCTAAATAAAATATGTTCAAGTTATGAAAGGTTTCGTCTGGTTCGTCGAGGAACGAACCAAGCGCTTCGGGTTTAATATGTTTACGAGTAGCATTTGCAGAATTTTTTGGGGTTTTTTTTTTCTTTTGTTCGATAGCATTTTTTAGTTTAGTTTAGAATAATTAGTATACCATAGTTCTTAAATAAAATACGGTGAAGTTGTGAAAGGTTTAGTCTGGTTCGTCGAGGAACGAGCAAAACACTTTGGGTTTAATATGTTTACGAGTAGCATTTGCAGAATTTTTTGAGGTTCTTTTTTTCTTTTGTGTGGTCGCATTTTTTAGTTTAATTTAGAATAATTAGTATACCATATTTGTTAAATAAAATACGTTCAAGTTATGAAAGGTTTCGTCTGGTTCGTCGAGGAACGAACCAAGCGCTTCGGGTTTAATATGTTTACGAGTAGCATTTGCAGAATTTTTTGAGGTTCTTTTTTTCTTTTGTGTGGTCGCATTTTTTAGTTTAGTTTAGAATAATTAGTATACCATATTTGTTAAATAAAATACGTTCAAGTTATGAAAGGTTTCGTCTGGTTCGTCGAGAAACGAGCGAAGCGCTTTGGGTTTAATATGCTTACGAGTAGCATTTGCAGAATTTTTTAAGGTTTTTTTTTTCCTTTGTTTAATCGCATTTTATAGTTTAGTTTAGAATAATTAGTATACCATAGTTGTTAAATAAAATACGTTGAAGTTGTGAAATGTTGTGTCTGATTCCTCGAGGAACGAGCAAAGCGTAGAAGTACTATTTATAGAATTTAATTTTGTTTTTATTTGATGAGGAATATATAAAGTTGGTCGCATTTTTTAGTTTACTTTGGAATAATTAACGTACCAAAGTTCCTAAATAAAATACGTTGAAGTTGTGAAAGGTTTCGTCTGGTTCGTCGAGGAACGAGCAAAGCGTTTCAGGTTTAATATACTTACGAGCAACATTTGTAGAATTTTTTGAGGTTTCTTTTTCTTTTGTTTGGTCGGATTTTATAGTTTAGTTTTGAATAATTAGTCTACCATAGTTCCTAAATAAAATACGTTGAAGTTGTGAAGGTTGAGTCTGCTTCGTCGAAGAACTAGCAAAGCGCGAATTTAATATACTTACGAGTAGCATTTATGCAATTTCATTTTGTTTTTGTTTGATGAGGAATATGTAAAGTTGGTCGTATTTTTTAGTTTAGTTTAGAATAATTAGCGTACCATAGTTCCTAAATAAAATACGTTGAAGTTGTGAAAGGTTTAACCTGGTTCGTCGAGGAACGAGCAAAGCGTTTCAGGTTTAATGTGCTTACGAGCACCATTTGTAGAACTTTTTGAGGTTCGTTTTTATTTTATTTGGTGAGGAATATGGGAAGTTGGTCGCACTTTTTAGTTTAGTTTAGAATAATTAACGTACCAAAGTTCCTAAAAAAAAATACGTTGCAGTTATGAAAGGTTGAGTCGGGTTAAAGCGCGAATTTAATATACTTACGAGTAGCATTTGTAGAATTTTTCTGGTTCTTTTTTTTTGTTTGGTAATGAATATGTAAAGTTGATCGTATTTTTTACATTGGTTTTATAAAATATGAGTTCTCACTGTGCTTTGTGGACACGGTGTAAGGACAATGATGGGCAATTTTAGAAGTTCATAGGAAAAGAATATGTGACGTAACTGAGAAAATGGCGGATAACTCGACACATAGGTTGTATCTGTGTATGGAATAAGTAAAGACTACAGGGATGAAGAATGTTATAATTTTATTAAAAAAAAAATAGATTAGTCGTAGAACTCTAGAAGATTCAAATACTTTTAAAGTGATTTGAGATACTTTCTTCTATTTTTAACTGTTACAAAGGCAACGCCAGTTGCGTGGGACACCATTTTAAATTAATTAAAAAAGCACAGTATTTAAAATGACTAAAAATTGTGAATCAAAATAACATTATTGTGTTAAAAAAAAAAAGTTAAAATTTAGTTCTTTGTGTGTTCTTTAAATGTATAATTGTTTCAAAAATTTCTGTTTATTATTTAAACAAAACTTTCTAATCTTCTAAACGCTATAAGAAATAGCACCAAAAAGTTTCTATTTTTTTTTTTTTAATTCTGTGTAACGTGTGAATTAAATATTCGCAAAAATGATATTATAATTCAGTATTTACAGTAACATATTTTAAGAATTATAGTATCTGTTGCATGATGATGTTATAATGTACGAAAACATAAATGTATCAGTTTACAATGTTTAGTTTGCAGTTTTAAATAATATTTTATGCCGGCTGTTTTGAATTCGAGTTTACATTTCAGAAACGTACACACGATTCTGATACTAAAAATGTTTACTGCATCGTGTAAACATTATACCATCTACTTAGGACGATTTCAGTTTTATTCCCATTTTAAGCATGTCTTTAAACACGGAACTCGTTGCAATGAAACATTTGAATTCTACAAAATTCAAATAATTTTTCCGCGATTTTATGGGATAAAAATACTATGTAGCAATCGTAAATAATCCATTTGTCGAGTGAATGGTCGAAAACGTGGAATATTATAGCCTCCATTACATAAATGTAAATTCACGTAACATTTCCGGATACCGTCCATAACATTATGTAAGCACGCAGTAAGGATATTTCCTATTCCTTCTTTTCTTTGTTTTTGTTTTCAACTCCGTATCGATCGTGAAAGAAAAACGTGAAACTGGTCCTTCGATTAATAAACAGAATTTGTTGATATGAAAAGAGACGCTTTGAAGAAAAACAAATATAAGTTATAACAACATTTACTTCATATATTTTATGAAACACATGGAAAAAAAAATTAAAATTAATTTTATTCGTTGAAGATATCGCTACTTAAAAGCAATATACTATTTTTTTTTCTTTTCTTTTTTCTTTTGTAATTAGGTAGAAATTACTATCTTCAAAACTTGAAATATTTGGTATCTAAATTAATTTTTATAATCTACTTGCGACATTTATTAGAGTTATAAAAACATTTATTTCATATATTTTATGAAACACATGGAAAAAAAAATAAATATTAATTTTATTCGTTGAAGCTATCGCTACTTAAAAACAATATACTATTTTTTTTTCTTTCTTTTTTAATTGGGTGGAAATTACTATCTTCAAAACTTGAAATATTTGGTATCTAAATTAATTTTTATAATCTACTTGCGACATTTATTAGAGTTATAAAAACATTTATTTCATATATTTTATGAAACACATGGAAAAAAAAATAAATATTAATTTTATTCGTTGAAGCTATCGCTACTTAAAAACAATATACTATTTTTTTTTCTTTCTTTTTTAATTGGGTGGAAATTACTATCTTCAAAACTTGAAATATTTGGTATCTGAATTAATTTTTACAATCTACTTGCGACACTTATTAGAGTCTCGGAAATATTCGGCATTTGAAAACTTTATTAGGTCGTGTATATCGCGAAAATATTTTTATACAATATTTCAAAGATTTTCCTTTCATTTTGTTTATGCTCTCACAAATTTATTCGCATTTGTCCGAATTTTAAATAAATTATACATTTCGGTTCCGTTTGTTTCGTTAATTTTAATAACCGTTAGCAGTTGATGCGACACAAAATAATAATAATATAAAATATATACATTTTTGTGAAATACAGTTACATTGAATACGCAACTGAAAATAACGTAGAATTATTTACGTAGCATCGTTTAAGCGTTCACTAAAATTACAACAGTATTATTCCATGAATCTTTTTTATTGCTCCGAACAATTTATTTGGCAGATATAATTTCTAAAAGAGAAAAAACCTTTGCTGATGATACAGCTCAAATAGACTTCTAAAACGTTTGCTAGTTTATCTTGGTGATTCACTAAAGAGCGGCAACTTACAATTAAGTCAGACCAACTCGTCTTTCGCGTAAACGACTCTGCGACTAATTCGAAACAAATTAAGAAGCTCGACGAAACTCGATAAAAGATTTTCAGTTAGAACGCTAAGTATGGCGTATAAATGGAAAAGTTCAACCAAACGATCGCTCGTACAAATTCAACCTATCGTCAGTTATGAAAATAACACAACGCCAATTTTAACACATTCTGTACGGCGCTCTAGAAACACTTTATACGATGCATATATTCACTTTTTTAATTCTCATTTGGTAGCAGATATTCACATAAAATATTCTTAAATATTACTATATATTTTTTATACATCTTTTACATTTTTTACATTTTAAAAAATTGTAATTATTTATTTTTCAAGTTTGAATAATCCTTTGAATAATCTTTTTTTTTTCGCTAACCATTTGTTAAGGGAATACGCAAGACTTCGTTATCCTGGTAACGTATCAAAAAAGTCTATTTTTAGTTCCTTAACATTAGAACTACCGACGATTAAAGTATACTTATTTCTACCTAAGAAATCAAAGTGGAAAGTGTATAAAATAATATGTAATGCAATTCAGACAAAAGTTTATCCATATTTTTAATAAAAAATCGCGGAAAATCTGGCCAAAGGCATCGTAGTTAATTTATAAAGATTCTATAAAAAATTACGAATGGATCATTTTGACCACTTTGGTAGTTCTAGTGTTAAATCGTCGATTGAGTCGAAGAAACCTGAAAACGAGATATCTCGTCTCCCGTACACAATGTGTTAATATCTACGTTTACAGTTAAAAAAAAATTAACGCTAAAACTACCGACGATTAAAGTATACCTATTCGTACCAAAAGAAATAAAAATGATAGGTATTCTAAAAAAATACATAACGTAAGGAGAAGAAATCTTTGCCTATATTTTTCACAGAAAATTGCGAAAAATTCGCCAAATTGAATTGTTGTAAATTTGTATAATTTCTATGAAAAATTACACGCCGGTCATTTTGACCGCTTTGGTAGTTTTAGTGTTAATCAAACAGATTAGATTACATATTTTCAGCTTTGAAGGTTAGAAGAAGAATAATTTCTCTCTTTTTTTTTAATTTCCTGTTTCGATTCATGCTTCAATTTTTAGAATCCACTTGCGACATTTATTAGAGGAAATAGAAGGTGTAATATAATTATTGCTTCTCTCAAGTGAATAATTCTGAAAAAAGCTTGAATCCCATTGCGTGTTGACATATCACGCAGCATAAAAATTCTTTGTCGTACAGAAAGAAATAGTTTTACGCTTTTTTTTAAGCTACTCAAACAGATAGGATCATTTGTTCAATGAAGAGGTATGCGATGATGGTGTTCCAAAATTAACAGACATTTTAAAGATATTATTTTTCAGAAATAAAGTATTTTCTTATTAAAAATAGAATAAAGTAAAATATTATCTATATTATCTTACAGTATCAATGTATAAGAATTTTTAAATATTAAATTATTCTACTCTTATACAGTAATAATATATTTCAATGTGTATCTCAAAATATAAAAATTTCCAAACGAAACCTACATAAATTTAAATTTAGAAATTTAAACTCATATTTAAGATTTCTTTTTTAACTTCGGAATATAAATTACATAAATTGCAAAATATCTTAGATTGAAACTGTAAATTTTTTAACATCCTCACTCCATTACTCTCGATGTGTGTTAACAGAAATTTAAGTATTTAAGAAATGAGAAAAAGAAAAATCTATTCGGTGTACTGATTTGAATCATAACGATTTAATTGGTACATAATTAGTCGCGTTTTACGAGAAGTGCACGAAGAAAGGTTCGAAGCTCGAGAAATGTCACGGATTACGGGTAAAAAGCGAATAGTTCTGGGTGAAAAACAAACGTTTCGAGTAGTGCTGCATAATGGTATCACGCGAAGTTGCTCGAACAGCGATTGCAGTATTACACAATTTAGGAACAAGAAAACATTTCTATATTTTTGCATCTACTTGCTCCACTTTCCTGCTAACACTCTGCCTTTGACCCATAAGTGGAAATTAAATATTTAAATGTTCCAAAATGGGTCCTAATACCTAACACATTTTCCTAGAATTTCGCTTCGAACATGAATTCTTAGTGCTTATCTTTATTTTCCTTTTTTTAAAAAATAAAAAATTCGTTTTTTTCCGAAGAAATTTACAATTTACAGTTTATTCGTTATTTTAATATCGTAGTTAAATTTTTGTATAGAAATTAATATTGAATTTTCTGTATCATATTTTTACATTTCAAAAATTATAGTTTGATATTTGGGTTATGATTTTTTATTTAACTCTTTTAATATATTATGATTTATTAATATATATAATTTAATATTGAAATTATAATAATATGTATAATTTAATATTGATATTATAATAATATATNTGAAACTGTAAATTTTTTAACATCCTCACTCCATTACTCTCGATGTGTGTTAACAGAAATTTAAGTATTTAAGAAATGAGAAAAAGAAAAATCTATTCGGTGTACTGATTTGAATCATAACGATTTAATTGGTACATAATTAGTCGCGTTTTACGAGAAGTGCACGAAGAAAGGTTCGAAGCTCGAGAAATGTCACGGATTACGGGTAAAAAGCGAATAGTTCTGGGTGAAAAACAAACGTTTCGAGTAGTGCTGCATAATGGTATCACGCGAAGTTGCTCGAACAGCGATTGCAGTATTACACAATTTAGGAACAAGAAAACATTTCTATATTTTTGCATCTACTTGCTCCACTTTCCTGCTAACACTCTGCCTTTGACCCATAAGTGGAAATTAAATATTTAAATGTTCCAAAATGGGTCCTAATACCTAACACATTTTCCTAGAATTTCGCTTCGAACATGAATTCTTAGTGCTTATCTTTATTTTCCTTTTTTTAAAGAATAAAAAATTCGTTTTTTTCCGAAGAAATTTACAATTTACAGTTTATTCGTTATTTTAATATCGTAGTTAAATTTTTGTATAGAAATTAATATTGAATTTTCTGTATCATATTTTTACATTTCAAAAATTATAGTTTGATATTTGGGTTATGATTTTTTATTTAACTCTTTTAATATATTATGATTTATTAATATATATAATTTAATATTGAAATTATAATAATATGTATAATTTAATATTGATATTATAATAATATATATAATTTAACATTTAAATTATAATAATGTATATAATTTAACATACACACGGTATAAATGAAATTTTTAAAATAAATTTGCTAATAAAAACTGAGCTGTTTATATTTCTTTAAAAGATCGTAAAAATACAATATTGCGATCGTAAAATAAAACAGCTGGTCTATGTGGTACAGCGAGCACAGATAAATGAGTCGAGAAAATAAATAAAGAATGTCAAGTAGAATGGACAAGCTTCACAGAAAACGTGCTATTTTTCTCGTTGAACGATGCTCGACCGAAAACGAAATATTGAAAACAGTAACTGAATAAAGTGCCGTTTGTCGTGAGTAAAAAATTAATTTGCATAGGTCACGGTGAATGAATTCTACAAAACGGTGAAATATCTGTTTCACTGCGATCTTCGAATTCTTTTTTTTTTTATATTATGAATTTATTTTAAAGTGTATTTTTTAGCGTTAACCTCGCCAGACCGCACCAAAAATGCACTAAGATACTTAACAGAAATAAACGTGTAAAATAAAATCTGAACAACTCGAATCATCGTCGTCGCTAATATCCACGTAGTCGATGCGACTGGTAGAACCAACGCTAACAACAAGAAAAAGAAGTTAGAAAACGACACAAAGTAAAACACACTTGTGAATATTCGCGAGATAAATCAACTGAGTAGCGGCATAAATTTTCAAAGGAAGAAGTCATGCGTTCATGATGGCGCCTCGAATGGACCGTGCATTCATGAATGCAACAGTTTCATCCATGCACACGATCATACCATTAACCTTTTACTATTCGTTCCAATATTCTTTCGCATCGTGCACAATTTCTATAAATAAATTCTCTTAAATTCAACATTTGATCCACAACTATTTTGTTATCAGAAAAAAAAAAAAATTACTGTAGGAAAAGTAATGTGTACTTGAAATGCTTTTTACAGCGACTTAACACTAGATTTACGGAACCCGTCAATTCGACGCAGTTCAAATTTCATGCTAAAGTTTAATAATCATGCGTGAGAGAAATATAAACTCAAAATGAAATTTATATAGAAAAATTGACTAAATAAATTTCTGCTTATAGAAATCTATTAAGTTGAAGCAAACCGAACTAATGATATTACAAAAAATTTGTATTTCAATGTATCCATCAAAATGATCCAATCCATGCCCGTGAACCTAGTGTTGAACTCTATGACTCTGTTGACTCTCTCTGTAACTCCCTAATTTTAAATAAAACTATGTTTCCTCGGCTCTTTTATATTATTTTCCGGTTAAAGGCCGAACCAAATGGAAACGAGGTTCCATCGTATTGCTGCGGCCGAAAACTTAAGTCCTAGGTTTTATCAGGTGTCTCTCTCTCTCTCTCTCTCTCACACACACACACACACACACACATTACAATTAGTTACACTAACTTTTAATAATAACAATTCCTGTTATATTAATTACCTGTCTCGTACACCAAACAATAAAATCAAAAAATACCAATAAGTAACAAAATTGAATAACACAATAATTTAATTAAATTAACACGTCGAGTACCGATCACGAGATACCTCGTATTTCGTTTCTTTTTTCATGGCGAGTGACAGAAGGAAAGAAAATGGATAGGAGAAGCGTTTCTCCGGGGCCTGCTAGTGTACTCGTCAGCAAGGCATCCTAGCAGGCCCGTGCCTTACACGCGAGAATGTTGAAGTTAGGAGAGGGATCGGCATAAGTACTAATCGTACTGTTTCCGAGGAATTGCGGGAAAGTCGATCTTGTAGGTCCCTCTGGTGGCGGAGCGTAGGAGGGCCGCCACACTTTCAATTTACAAAACTGACAATTAATCGTAAATAGGAAGTTAGATTAAAAAACGACCACTTCGGCTGAAAATTGAAACAGAGACCCGTATTTACTTTAAGTAAAAATGTTCTGTAAAAGGAGACCGATAAAAATTTTATCCGAGCGTAACTTCATCCCATAATAAGATTTTCGAAAAAGATTTCCGGTCCTCAATGTACTGAAACAACATTGACACACGAGTATGTAACTTCCAAATCGCATGGCCTTACAGAAGAATGGAATCTTTCTCGCCAATTTTTGATTTCACTTTCGGTACCAAGCACCACCAAAAGTGGCCGTTTTCAATCGCCCTCTTTTCTCGCTCCTCCACTCCATCGTCAACGTAATAGTCGATCAATAATCGGTTTAAGACACACCATCAAGAGCCATTGAAGAGCCTCTAAACGGAGAAGCCATGCAAATATCCATCGGGGTGTCCGGCTCTCTGACCAATTGGTCGATAGAGTCCTCGATCGAGAGGGACTATCACGGGACAGTGAGGAGTCGGTGAACACTGCGAAGTGATAAGAGGGTGGTAGGATAGCCAAGAAGCCTGTTTGCGTGGAATTGCATCAGAATGCACAGTGGGTGCGAGTTGAACCGCTGTTATTCGCGCCCCAAGGAGTTGAACGTGGAAGAAGGATGATTTGATAAGGGTACATGGGGGGTGAATTTTTGTCGCCGTGTACGCACACGTGCACTTATGCAAACTCGCGCGTCCCCTGAAACGTGCTTCGTAACGTGTAACGCTTCGCTCCCGGCGGAATTTCGAGGCAATTTGTCGCGAGGTTGTATATTGCTTTCGTCAAAGGATACAGTTGGATAAACATGGTAAAAATGCCCTAAACCGAATCGAACCTCGGATTTACTAGTCGATAAGTCTCTCGATGAAGAACTTTTCTGTGAGAAATCTTGACTGTTAGGGTGGTTAGAGGGTGTAACGTGATTTAGAGGTTTGAGCTCTGTTTCTTTTATTCTGTTGAATAGAAAATTGTAAAAAAAATTAGGTGTGTTCTACTTCTTTGGGTACATGTCTGTGATTTTTTTCTTTTTTATTTTCGGCCGGGAAACCGAATTTTTAAAAATGCTAATTTTATACTTGAGTTATCAGGATATTACTTTAATATTTTTGCAGGTTGTAGTGTCTTTTTGTGGTTATTTGTTTGAAATTTTTTTAGAGTTTTTGAAATGGGGGCGTGTACCTAGAAAAATTGAAAATAGGTATTTCGTGGTTTGTGTTTGAATATTTGACGATAAGGTGTGTTTCTTAATTAGATATCAAATACTTATATTACTCTATATTCGGAATTCTCTCTATATTAGGCAACTTTCCAGTACTAATTTTCGAATTTTATATATAAGTGAAATTTACACTTAAGAGTAATTTTTATTATTAATTTAATTATACCTACACTCACGTTCATAAGTCACACTTCAATAAAATTCTTATTAAAGTAGACTCTCGGTAAAATCTTAAAAAGACAATATAAATTAAATTTCTCTATGACGTAAACAATTAGAGATTGGCAGAGAACATAATTTTTTTTTATTCTAAATTCGTTAACTATCTAACAACTTATGGAAGTGTAAGTGTAATGATATAAAGGACTCTAATAGAAAAGCAATAGAATATTTAATAAGACAAAATTTAATTAGACACTCTAAATAAAACGTGACTCCCCTTTTGTACTTAACATATTCTCTTCATTTTTTATAAACGTGTTAACACACCAGGCGTAATGTATCAAAGAAGAAAGAAAAAAGAACCATGCCATAATAAAAAATAATAAAGAAACGAGTGTTATAAAATTTCCTCTTCACAAGAATCTTACAAACTAAATTAATTCCAAATTTCTGAACCACAAAACAAATTCAACTTTTTTCTTTTCTTACTGTCAACCGAATAATCCCTCAAGAAGAAACCATAATAAAACACTCAAGAAGAAAGAAAAAAAGAACCATGCCATAATAAAAAAATAATAAAGAAACGAGTGTTATAAAATTTCCTCTTCACAAGAATCTTACAAACTAAATTAATTCCAAATTTCCAAACCACAAAAAAATTTCAACTTTTTTCTTTGCTTACTGTCAACCGAATAATCCCTCAAGAAGAAAGAAAAAAGAACCATGCCATAATAAAAAATAATAAAGAAACGAGTGTTATAAAATTTCCTCTTCACAAGAATCTTACAAACTAAATTAATTCCAAATTTCCAAACCACAAAAAAATTTCAACTCTTTTCTTTGCTTACTGTCAACCGAATAATCCCTCAAGAAGAAA